>JAJEOX010000135.1:0-99752 GCA_020740385.1 Mylabris phalerata
GTTGATTTCGTTTTTAATTCTCTATTATTGACTCACTTATCTAGAAACAAAGTATATGAACGTTACGCTATTTGATTTCTATCAATCCATGTGTTATAACTACTATCAAATCCTAACCATTTGACGTACAACTTTTTCCCTCTCCTCCTCAGCACCCGCTCGACAAGGAAAACGTCAGATGGTTGGCTTTTTGCAACTCCATTTCATAGAAACCTCCTTTAATCGTCTCACCCTTCTCATCTTCTAAAATATAAGTTGTTGGATTTGTTAGCTGCCCTTTTTTCACAGTAAAAATCTCATTGGTCCAGTTCGGCGTGTATCCCTTTTCAAATAGCGCTCTATATTTGCTGATGCGTACTTTATCGCCAACTTTAAACTTTGTAGTCGGATGTGCAATTTTAATAAATGTGTATACTGACTTCAAGATTGCTTTTTCGTTACGTTTATTCACCTCAGAGGGTGCCATTTTAATTGTTCTATATAACTATAGTTATAGGTTTTAACAATTAGCGGGAGGTCGTTAACCCATTTGTAATTGCCTTGATAAACTAAACTGTTTCCACATAAGCTGCTTCAACGTACGGTTCACTCGCTCAACAATAGAAGCCTTTTTAGTTGAGTATACGCTGTAGTGGTTGATTCCATGTTTATTCATCAGCTTCGAAAGTCTGAGTTATAAAACTCTTTACCCTCATCCTGTTTGCAGATTTTTGGGTGGATATTTTAAACTTGATAGGATACTTTGCATGGCTAGAGTAACCTCTTTACCTTCTTTGGATTTTAGTGGAACCGCCCAGACAAATTTGAAAAGCAATCTATTACAACCAGTATGTATTTGTATCCCTTGTTTTGCTTAACGTAGGGTATCATTTTCAACAAGGTCTGCTTGAAGTGTCCTCATTAATTCCCTTAACAATTACACGACGCCGTTTAAAATTGTGTCTTGCAGGTTTGTGTAGTTCGTTAACTATATCTTGCTTTACGGAAGAATTTTCCATTCTAACTTTCTTAGACAGAAGGCTTTTCAGATATAACAGACTCCAGGATTGCCGGCAATTTTAATACAATTTCAGTAGCTAGTGTCACTGACCTTGTGTCATTGCTTTTTCTCTTGAAAGAAGAGCATGTCATTGAACTTTATAGGAAGGTTATGCAGTTTCAGGCTCACTATACTGCTTATTGTTTATAGTAACAGAAATGTCATTAAAATTGAGTCTTATCATCTCTATTGTTGCTTCTTTCAAAGGAAAGTAATAGGTTGTGAGAACCATTCTTTAATACATAAGAATTTCCAAGTGTCTGCTCAGAATTAAACTCAAGAATTATGTTGTAAAATATATAATTTGATGCTTCTGGGAAGTATTCTTGTCGTGCTGTAACACCATGTTTAACTATGTGACGACCAAACTTGTCAACGGTCATCTTACACAATCACCCCTTCTTCACGCAGTTCTTCAATAATAGACACAATCTCGTTTCGATGACCTGTATTGCCTGCTGCCTGAGACGATACTAACAGGCGGAGTCTATCAACCAGCTCATTTGGATCATTCCAATATACGTAGTCAATGGGATTGTCGTTTAGCGACTTATACATTCCCTTTCCTTGGTAATACAATGGCGCTACAACTGACTTGTATTTTTCATCTTTTGTCCCATGTATTTGTTCATTGGGCTTAAAGTTCCTCCTCACAGCATTGCTGATATCCAAAATATTCTTATAGAGCTCAAGATCCTTCCTCGTGTATTTTGCGGGTTCGCTTTTGAACAGTAGCTCGTATAACCCTCGTGTACCTTTGAAAGTATGATTACCAACTTTAATATCCGGTCCTACAAACTGAACTTCAGATGAGCCTATGAAGTATTTCTCTTTGAAGCTATCGTGTCGTATTCCGGTTCGATGGTCATATTTTCTCTCTTTGTCATGAAACATGCCGTCTATATATCGCCTTGGAAGTTCATCGAACTCTTGTAAGTATTCCTCATAGACTTGTGTATCTATCAGACCTTCAATATTCTCTTTACTTTCCTGAACCGATTTTTCAAGTAAATCGTCGTCGTCGTGCCTCACTTCTTTTTGTTCCTCCCGTTTTTGCACTGGATCATAACTATACTCCTCATCTTCCGACTTGAAATTTGTAGAAAGATTTAAGTCAGGTGTTTCCTTTAAAGAGTCAATTCTTTTCCTTAAGTTTGTTACTTTCATGGATATCCGCCTTGAAGCGGTTGTGGCATGAGGTTCTGGAGCCCTGCAGACCTTCTCATCTACCTTAGCCCTTTTTGGAGTATTGAGTGTTTCACTATCATATAATGGCTCACTTTTCTCAGCTTTAAATTGCTTGTCTCCATTTGTATTTAATCTTTCCACTATAGTTTCTAAATGCTTCGTGATGGGAGAGAACGCATTCTCATGTCTCAATTGAGCTTCCTTTAACGAGTCAAGTTTCTTTCTTATCTCATTTCTTTTTCTAATGAGCTCTTTGTTTATTGAAATAGACTCAACAATTTTTGCATTTTGAGAATCCATTATCACAGATCACTGACCTGATCTGACATCAAATTCATACTGTGCAGCTTAAGATAATTTCGACGCATATATAATGCTACAACTGGATGAAGCAGTCAAAACCTTTGCGATAACGACCATTATCAATATCCCTCTCTTTGTCAATTGTAAGGAACCCATGGTTATTACTCCAACAGACGGAGCATATTTCTTTGAATTTATCATAAGTTAAGTCAGTATTTACATGTTCATCATAAGCATGTCGCAGATTTAGATGATCTTGTTTGAATAATATGAGAAAATTTGCATTATCGCGGATAAGGTGCTTTGGTATACCGACGTATGTCTGACACAAGTAGAAGCAGTCTACTTTCATATGTCTCCCCATGCTGAAATACTCTTTCATCAGGTGTTGCTTATCACACACGACGTCATCAAATATAAAGACTGTGTTTGGTTTGGCTTCTTGTGGGGAAGGTATGTTATCATCTAAACTGCTGAATGGTGTATAAGTGACTCCTTGAATCGGCTTCAAGAGCTCTTCAAGGTACTGATATTTAGGTTGAAACAAGGACTTTGAAAACACATAGACGTTCTCAAACCTAAGACCGTTTTTATGTTCTAGCAGATTCACTACAACATTGGTCTTTCCACAATTTGATGGTCCAACAACAAGACAGCGAATAGATGTTGGCAGCAGCTCACCATGCCTCTTGAGATTGTTTGAGTTATTGATATCATAGTTCTGTACTGGCAGCTTCAAAGTCTGCTCAATAAATCGCATCGTGAAAGTTGACTGATCTCCTACCGCTGTGAGCGTGACCTTATAAATAGATCAGGTACATGTTGGATAACGAGCATAACTTCTGAACCTATTGAAAGTCTATAAAATGATTGTCAACGTTCAGGAGACTTCCAGTCACAGAAACGTCACTGAAGGTAACGGATTGGTGAACAAACTGATTGACAAGCTTCCATTTGAATTGCATATTCCTGGATATAACTATTGTGGACCTGGTACGAAATTGTCTGAAAGGTTTAGCAGAGGAGACCAGGGTGTTAATAGACTTGACGAAGCTTGCAAGTCGCACGATTTTGCTTACGCAACAGAGAAGGGTTTAGATCAAAGACACGCGGCAGATAAGGTTTTATTGAAGGAAGCGAAACAAAGGCTTCATTCCTCTGACTCCTCAATCGGTGAGAAAGCTGCAGCATTAGGAGTAGTTGCGGCCATGACAGCCAAAATTAAATTAGGAATGGGCTGCAGTAGTCGATCATCAACAAGAGTTCACCGCAAATCTGCAAAAAGCAAGAAACGTGGTGGAAAGGTGGCATTTAGTCAGCTTGTAAAAGCAGCACGAAATGCAGTGAAAGCTAAAAAATTTAATGGTATCAAAGAAGCCTTAGGTGATGCTCTTAAGGCAGCAAAAAGTTTAAAAGGGCGCAGAAGTGTAAGGTCTGTTAGGGTGATACCTGTACCCAAGAGTGGTGGTTTCTTACCCTTAATACCTATATTTGCTGCTCTTGGAGCATTAGGCTCAGTCGCTGGTGGTGCTGCAGCAATTGCGAAAACAGTTAATGATACCAAAGCCGCTCAAGAGCAACTCAAGGAAAGTCAAAGGCACAACAAAACAATGGAAGCCATATCAATTGGTCAACGCGGGAAAGGACTTTACCTTAAACCATATAAGTCAGGGCTTGGGCTTTTTTTATCCCCTCCAAAGCCTCCAAAGGATCTTCAATAAAGCTTCCCGATAGAGCCCTTACCGATATAGAACTTTCTAAATTTGCTAAACAGTTAAAGATCAAGAATTTCAGAGGAGTCTTCATGAGAGATGCGCTGCCAAAATCAGGCCCAAATTTCAGTGAATGTGGAATTGTAAACCTCGACACTTTGAACGGACCCGGAACTCATTGGACGGCTTACGTGAAATGTGGCGGCAGCGCAACTTATTTTGACAGCTTTGGTGACTTGAGACCTCCGTTAGAATTAGTAAAATACCTGAGGTCTTCTGGTCAATGTCAAATTCTCTATAACCATGATACATTTCAAACATACGATACATTTGTGTGTGGTCATCTTTGCTTGATATTCCTCATGTACTATAATAATTTATGTCAGAAGCATTACTAATCAGTTCTTTCGCTACGAGGCAGACGGACGGATAATGTCATTCACATTCACTTTGTCTGGAACGGAGTCAGTTTTAAAAGCTGACTGTTATCCTCCTCTCATATTGGATAATGCAAATTATGTAATTGGACTTATCAACCTAGAAACATACAATTCTATTCCCAATATTGACGCAAGCAATAATAAGTTCCACTTCTTCGCTGAAAATGGCAGTAAAGTATGTATAGAAATCCCTGAGGGCTCATATGAAATCGATGACATAAGCTATTTCCTTAATAGGGAGCTAAATAGACTGACTTTTGGCGATCTAGATAAAAAGTCAAGCTATAGGAATAGTCGCCTTTTAACAATTAAAGGTAACAACAATACTCTGAAATGTGAACTCAAGTGTGCGTTTGATGTAGACTTTTCTGAAGATGGTACAGTAGGTGAATTGCTTGGATACGAACGCAGAAAACTAATGGCATACGTGAAACATGTATCCGACAATCCATCCAAAATTCTAAAACTCAATGCTTTGTGCGTTGAATGTAACATTGTAGCAGGCTCCTATCGTAACGGCAAGCAAGTTCACATAATTCATGAGTTCTTTCCGCTTGTTCCTCCTGGATATCGAATTGTGGAAGCACCATCCAACGTCATCTATTTACCAATCAGCGTCAGCGAAATTGCTGAAATTATTATAAAAGTCACAGACCAAGACGGAAAGACCGTCAATTTTCGAGGTGAAGTCGTTACAGTTAGACTGCATCTTCAAAAGCTCTGAAATACTGCTATGAGCATTGTTTTCAGTCAACAACAATCTGTTGCTCATCATAGACATAAAAGCCGTGTAAACAAAAACATTGTGGTCAGAAGAGGCTCAAGTCTCAAGCAGTTAACAGCAAACAATAGAAGATTTCTCCAATCTCTAGGATTTAGGGTTGTTCAAAATGAACAAAAATATTCTCTACGTGAATGAAAAAGTAGTCTTTGACGAAGCGATAACCTATGCAGAGAAACATACGCACCAACCTTACGCTTCTACTTCATACAATAACAATGATGAAATAAGAATACCGATCCAACAACAAGATTTGTACTCGCTACCATGGTACAGTGACCTGTACATTGAAGGCAAGGTTGTAGCGACGCAAGGGGAAGCCCCGGCTCGGCTTGATGGAGTACGATTTGTTAACAACGGAATTCTCTTTCTTTTTGATGAAATACGATATGAAATAGGTGGAAACGTTATCGATCGCATCAAGAATCCTGGAATGGCAACCGTATTGAAAGGACTTGCTACCTACAACAAAAATCAAAGCATTGCGCTCAAGAATGCAGGATGGTTCCCTCTAGAGGAATCCACAATAATGGATACAGCAACAGGAACGTTCAATGTTATAATCCCGCTACGAATGTTTCTGGGTTTTTGTGATGATTTCCGAAAGATAGTTTTAAATTTGCAACAGGAGCTTGTCCTTCTTAGAAGTAATACCGACATTAATGCTTTGTTGCACGACGGAAGCAAATCTGTTAAAGTCGAAATCAATAAAGTATTCTGGAGAATGCCACATATTTCAGTATCAACTGCTGAGAGAATACAATTACTTGATATACTGAAGAAAGATAGAGAGTTGAGCATTCCCTTTAGAAGCAGAGAATTCTATGAGTACCCTCTTTTGCCACAGACACAGAGACACATGTGGCCCATCAAAACATCTATGGAGAGGCCGCAATTCATTTTCTTTGGCTTACAAACTGATAGGAAAAATCAATACAGTAAAGACAGCAGTCAATTTGATCATTGTTCTTTGACAAACATTAAAGTATTCCTCAATGATGTTATGTATCCCTATGACAATTTAAATTTGAATTTTAACAAAAATCAGTTTGCAGCTCTATACGAAATGTATATAGAATTCCAAGAATCATATTTGGAAAAAGCTAGAGAGCCCCTTCTAACGCCAGCAGAGTTCAAGAGTATTGCTCCTATAGTAATCATTGACTGTTCAAAGCAAAATGAGCAAGTCAAAAGAAGTCCTGTAGACATACGGATAGAATTTGAAACCAGTGATAATATTCCTGATAAGACTACGGCATATTGTTTGATAATTCACGATAGGGTCGTCAAATATGTTCCATCGCGAAATATGTCTAGAGTGGCAATGTGAATTGTTTTATAGATTATCCTTCTCACTTCATGTATTTGTAACTAATTGTACCATGGTATCTGAATAAAGGAAATAAAATTTCAATTGTTTTTTATTAAGATATATTTATTTCTCCGTTATTGAATACAATAGTGATATAGTGTTTAGGTAGTTACATAAATCTGTTAATGACCAAACCATACAATCAGGCACACTTGTCCAATCCTGTTTTGCTTTACGATTTCTGAACCCTTCTTCATTATTTTTCTGTAACCATTCCTTGATTCTGAGATGCTCAACATTATGAAGCGGTAGGAATTGGTAGCTCAAACTTTAGGAGTCCAAGGTTGCAGTAAAGACTTTCAAAGCCTTATGGTTTGTCGAATATGTAGATTGCTTGATCGATGCACACATTGATAGGTTGGTTGTTCTTTGTTATGTTTTAATTGAATAAGATGGGTAGCTAGTTTCATGAAAATTTCAACTTTACCAATTGGAAATTCAAAAAGTCTAGCATCTAAATGAATTTTCAGTGGAGAAGGTTTGCAATAGGATGGGAAATAAACTGTTTGTAAAATGGTTTGGATTTGATAAGAAATTCAACAGCTGCATTAGTAAAAGTAGCCTAACATAATAAAACATAAAGAAAACTATAGTAATAAAACCCTACAATATCAGCGATTTTCTATTTCATTTCCAACCAATACATTAATCAATTCCGTACACACGTCGGGCTAACATTACACACAATTTGCCAACAATCAGTCCTATGCTTAACCAAAAGAGAATGACTCCTATTACAGCAAACATCATAACACCAACATCTTGATAACCGCATTGAGTGATCCATGCACAATCCTTCTTTAAGATATATTCACCTTTATCAAAATTCTCACCAACTACTGTTTGCCATTCACTATCAATATATGTTTGATTTGGCAACAAGTAGCGGATTTTAAATGAAACAATATCATTTGCTTTATGTATTGGTAAAGTACACATTTCACCATAAATATCCATTTTACTCCATTTATTAGGCCATGTCTCATCGAAGGTGTTGCTATAGTCAACTGTTGCAAAGCATGCCGAGATTTCAAAAGGAATTGATGTGAACAATTTGTGGTTCACGAGTACACTCGCTACAATGAAGAGCTGTGACGGAAACATTCTGAGTAATGATAAATTATAAGTCACCGTCATAGATAAATAAAGCAATATACAGCAGACATGCGCACTGGAGCTAGCCTGAGACAAATTTAATATTTGTCGTTTCCCCAGCAGGACCTTCACTAACCATGAAGATCAAATTTCCTTCTAAAATTTCTTCATTCAAATCATCTATTTTTGCATTCTGTAAACATTTGTGCAAAGCGGTGAGGCAATATTACTTTGAAGTCTTTGCACTCCACTACCACTGCATCACCATTCTTAGTGTTTATCCTATCAAACGATTTGATTTCAAATCTTTCACCAATTTCCAACGACTTGACGTCAACAAATGGTTTTATGTATAGCGATGAGTTGACACAATTTAAAAAGGATGTAGCCATTTCCTCTTAGGTAGCTCACTTCCAAATACAGCTCCTTAGCATTTAGGAAAGGAATATATACCTATTCCTCAGTCGAGCATGCGCTATAAAATTTAGGAACGATAGAAGAAGTGACTTGGTATATGCTTAGACTTATGTGACTCTCTGACAAATTCTTCGAAACTACAAGCAACACATTTTGTGTTCGGTTGATCTGTTTCACCTCTACATTTAATGCAGTTAAATTGTACGGGAACGACCATCTTAATAGCACTGAAGTATGCGAATCTTCACGCTTACGTATATAACAAAGGTTAAGATCACGTGGGCGCCAACATCCCTGTTTTTTCGGTTTGCAACAAGGAAAAGGTCTAAAGGTCACAAGGACAGCACATCCGGTTTCCAATTTGGAAACGTTATATTTTTTCAGGTGGTATCACTGATATCCCCAAGATTTGAATTTCCCGCCTTTGCGCATGCGCACAACTGACAAGTGGTCCAGAATCGGCATTACTATACTACTAGCCCGAAAACCGTATTTTGAATCATGTTGTTCAACAATAATTTGGAACCATGGATTCAAAAGACGTCGTGAGATTTTACGAAGTAAAATAAATTTTAATTCGTAGAAGTTCGTGAGACCACACAAAGTTGAATTTATTTCGTTGCATCGGGTAAACGGCGGGAGTAACGATGGCTCTCATATAACATCGAGTCTTTTGAGATATTTACTGTTTATTCAAGAGTGTAGGGGCATCACTCCAGCCTAAAAACCTTATTAGAATCATGTTTTTCAATTGTAATTTGAAACAATGGATTCAAAGGACGTCGTGAGATTTTACGAAGTAAAATAATTTTCAATTATTAGACCTTCGTAAGACAACACAAAGTTGAATTAAATTTGTTGCATCGGGTAAACGGCGGGAGTAACGATGGCTGTCTTATTACATCGAGTCTTCTGAGAATTTAACAGTTTAATCTAAAGTGTACGGGCCACACTCTAGCCTGAAAACCCTATTTTGAATCATGTTGTCCAATTGTAATCTGAAACTATGTATTCAAAGGACGCCATGGGATTTTACGGACTCAAATAAATTTTGATTCGTAGAACTTCGTGAGACCACACAAAGTTGAATTAATTTCGTTGCATCGGGTAAACGGCGAGAGTAACGATTACTCTGATATTACATCTAGTCTTTTGAGATATTTACTGTTTATTCTAGAGTGTACGGGCATCACTCTAGCCTGAAAACCTTATTTGAATCATGTTTTCAATTGTAATTTGAAAAAATGGATTCAAAGGACGTCGTGAGATTTTACGAAATAAAATAATTTTAATTCGTAGAACTTCGTAAGACCACACAAAGTTGAATTATTTCGTTGCATCGGGTAAACGGCGGGAGTAACGATGGCTGTTTTATTACATCGAGTCTTCTGAGAAGTTAACTGTTTAATCTAAAGTGTACGGGCCACACTCTAGCCTGAAAACCTTATTTAGAATCATGTTGTTCAATTGTAATTTGAAACAATGGATTCAAAGGACGTCGTGAGATTTTACAAAGTAAAATAATTTTCAATTATTAGACCTTCGTAAGACCACACAAAGTTGAATTAATTTCGTTGCATCGGGTAAACGGCGGAGTAACGATGGCTGTCTTATTACATCGAGTCTTCTGAGAATTTAACAGTTTAATCTAAAGTGTACGGGCCACACTCTAGCCTGAAAACCTTATTTTGAATCATGTTGTCCAATTGTAATCTGAAACTATGTATTCAAAGGACGCCATGGGATTTTACGGACTCAAATAAATTTTGATTCGTAGAACTTCGTGAGACCACACAAAGTTGAAATAATTTCGTTGCATCGGGTAAAACGCGAGAGTAACGATTACTCTGATATTACATCTAGTCTTTTGAGATTTTTACTGTTTATTCTAGAGTGTACGGGCCACACTCTAGCCTGAAAACCTTATTTAGAATCATGTTGTTCAATTGCAATTTGAAACTGTGGATTCGAATGACGTGGTGAGATTTTACGGACTCAAATAAATTTTGATTCGTAGAACTTCGTGAGACCACACAAAGTTGAAATAATTTCGTTGCATCGGGTAAACGGCGAGAGTAACGATTACTCTGATATTACATCGAGTCTTTTGAGATTTTTACTGTTTATTCTAGAGTGTACGGGCCACACTCTAGCCTGAAAACCTTATTTAGAATCATGTTGTTCAATTGCAATTTGAAAATGTGTATTCGAATGAAATGGTGAGATTTTACGAAAGAAAATAAATTTTGATTCGTAGAACTTCGTGAGACCACACAAAGTTGAATTAATTTCGTTGCATCGGGTAAACGGCGGGAGTAACGATGGCTCTCATATAACATCGAGTCTTTTGAGATATTTACTGTTTATTCAAGAGTGTAGGGCCACACTCTAGCCTAAAAACCTTATTTGGATCATGTTTTCAATTGTAATTTGAAACAATGGATTCAAAGGACGTCGTGAGATTTTACGAAATAAAATAATTTTAATTCGTAGAACTTCGTAAGACCACTCAAAGTTGAATTAATTTCGTTGCATCGGGTAAACGGCGGGAGTAACGATGGCTGTCTTATTACATCGAGTCTTCTGAGAAGTTAACTGTTTAATCTAAAGTGTACGAGCCACACTCTAGCCTGAAAACCCTATTTTGAATCATGTTGTCCAATTGTAATCTGAAACTATGTATTCAAAGGACGCCATGGGATTTTACGGACTCAAATAAATTTTGATTCGTAGAACTTCGTGAGACCACACAAAGTTGAAATAATTTCGTTGCATCGGGTAAACGGCGAGAGTAACGATTACTCTGATATTACATCTAGTCTTTTGAGATTCTTACTGTTTATTCTAGAGTGTACGGGCCACACTCTAGCCTGAAAACCTTATTTAGAATCATGTTGTTCAATTGTAATTTGAAACAATGGATTCAAAGGACGTCGTGAGATTTTACAAAGTAAAATAATTTTCAATTATTAGACCTTCGTAAGACAACACAAAGTTGAATAAAATTTGTTGCATCGGGTAAACGGCGGGAGTAACAATGGCTGTCTTATTACATCGAGTCTTCTGAGAATTTAACAGTTTAATCTAAAGTGCACGGGCCACACTCTAGCCTGAAAACCCTATTTTGAATCATGTTGTCCAATTGTAATCTGAAACTATGTATTCAAAGGACGCCATGGGATTTTACGGACTCAAATAAATTTTGATTCGTAGAACTTCGTGAGACCACACAAAGTTGAAATAATTTCGTTGCATCGGGTAAACGGCGAGAGTAACGATTACTCTGATATTACATCTAGTCTTTTGAGATTTTTACTGTTTATTCTAGAGTGTACGGGCCACACTCTAGCCTGAAAACCTTATTTAGAATCATGTTGTTCAATTGCAATTTGAAAATGTGGATTCGAATGAAATGATGAGATTTTACGAAAGAAAATAAATTTTGATTCGTAGAACTTCGTGAGACCACACAAAGTTGAATTAATTTCGTTGCATCGGGTAAACGGCGGGAGTAACGATGGCTCTTATATTACATCGAGTCTTTTGAGATATTTACTGTTTATTCTAGAGTGTACGGCCACACTCTAGCCTGAAAACCTTATTTAGAATCATGTTGTTCAATTGTAATTTGAAACTGTGGATTCAAATGAAATGGTGAGATTTTACGAAAGAAAATAAATTTTGATTCGTAGAACTTCGTGAGACCACACAAAGTTGAATTAATTTCGTTGCATCGGGTAAACGGCGGGAGTAACGATGGCTCTTATATTACATCGAGTCTTTTGAGATATTTACTGTTTATTCTAGAGTGTACGGGCCACACTCTAGCCTGAAAACCTTATTTGGATCATGTTGTTCAATTGTAATTTGAAACAATGGATTCAAAGGACGTCGTGAGATTTTACGAAATAAAATAATTTTAATTCGTAGAACTTCGTGAGACCACACAAAGTTGAATTAATTTCGTTGCATCGGGTAAACGGCGGGAGTAACGATGACTCTGATATTACATCGAGTCTTTTGAGATATTTACTGTTTATTCTAGAGTGTACGGGCCACACTCTAGCCTGAAAACCTTATTTAGAATCATGTTGTTCAATTGTAATTTGAAAATGTGTATTCGAATGAAATGGTGAGATTTTACGAAAGAAAATAAATTTTGATTCGTAGAACTTCGTGAGACCACACAAAGTTGAATTAATTTCGTTGCATCGGGTAAACGGCGGTAGTAACGATGGCTCTCATATAACATCGAGTCTTTTGAGATATTTACTGTTTATTCAAGAGTGTAGGGGCCACACTCTAGCCTAAAAACCTTATTTGGATCATGTTTTCAATTGTAATTTGAAACAATGGATTCAAAGGACGTCGTGAGATTTTACGAAATAAAATAATTTTAATTCGTAGAACTTCGTAAGACCACACAAAGTTGAAATAATTTCGTTGCATCGGGTAAACGGCGGGAGTAACGATGGCTGTCTTATTACATCGAGTCTTCTGAGAAGTTAACTGTTTAATCTAAAGTGTACGGGCCACACTCTAGCCTGAAAACCCTATTTTGAATCATGTTGTCCAATTGTAATCTGAAACTATGTATTCAAAGGACGCCATGGGATTTTACGGACTCAAATAAATTTTGATTCGTAGAACTTCGTGAGACCACACAAAGTTGAAATAATTTCGTTGCATCGGGTAAACGGCGAGAGTAACGATTACTCTGATATTACATCTAGTCTTTTGAGATTCTTACTGTTTATTCTAGAGTGTACGGGCCACACTCTAGCCTGAAAACCTTATTTAGAATCATGTTGTTCAATTGTAATTTGAAACAATGGATTCAAAGGACGTCGTGAGATTTTACAAAGTAAAATAATTTTCAATTATTAGACCTTCGTAAGACAACACAAAGTTGAATTAAATTTGTTGCATCGGGTAAACGGCGGGAGTAACAATGGCTGTCTTATTACATCGAGTCTTCTGAGAATTTAACAGTTTAATCTAAAGTGCACGGGCCACACTCTAGCCTGAAAACCCTATTTTGAATCATGTTGTCCAATTGTAATCTGAAACTATGTATTCAAAGGACGCCATGGGATTTTACGGACTCAAATAAATTTTGATTCGTAGAACTTCGTGAGACCACACAAAGTTGAAATAATTTCGTTGCATCGGGTAAACGGCGAGAGTAACGATTACTCTGATATTACATCTAGTCTTTTGAGATTTTTACTGTTTATTCTAGAGTGTACGGGCCACACTCTAGCCTGAAAACCTTATTTAGAATCATGTTGTTCAATTGCAATTTGAAACTGTGGATTCGAATGAAATGGTGAGATTTTACGAAAGAAAATAAATTTTGATTCGTAGAACTTCGTGAGACCACACAAAGTTGAATTAATTTCGTTGCATCGGGTAAACGGCGGGAGTAACGATGGCTCTCATATTACATCGAGTCTTTTGTGATATTTACTGTTTATTCAAGAGTGTACGGGCCACACTCCAGCCTAAAAACCTTATTTGGATCATGTTTTCAATTGTAATTTGAAACAATGGATTCAAAGGACGTCGTGAGATTTTACGAAATAATAATTTTAATTCGTAGAACTTCGTAAGACCACACAAAGTTGAATTAATTTCGTTGCATCGGGTAAACGGCGGGAGTAACGATGGCTGTCTTATTACATCGAGTCTTCTGAGAAGTTAACTGTTTAATCTAAAGTGTACGGGCCACACTCTAGCCTGAAAACCCTATTTTGAATCATGTTGTCCAATTGTAATCTGAAACTATGTATTCAAAGGACGCCATGGGATTTTACGGACTCAAATAAATTTTGATTCGTAGAACTTCGTGAGACCACACAAAGTTGAAATAATTTCGTTGCATCGGGTAAACGGCGAGAGTAACGATTACTCTGATATTACATCTAGTCTTTTGAGATTTACTGTTTATTCTAGAGTGTACGGGCCACACTCTAGCCTGAAAACCTTATTTAGAATCATGTTGTTCAATTGTAATTTGAAACAATGGATTCAAAAGACGTCGTGAGATTTTACGAAGTAAAATAAATTTTAATTCGTAGAACTTCGTGAGACCACACAAAGTTGAATTAATTTCGTTGCATCGGGTAAACGGCGGGAGTAACGATGGCTCTCATATTACATCGAGTCTTTTGAGATATTTACTGTTTATTCAAGAGTGTAGGGGCATCACTCCAGCCTAAAAACCTTATTTAGATCATGTTTTCAATTGTAATTTGAAACAATGGATTCAAAGGACGTCGTGAGATTTTACGAAATAAAATAATTTTAATTCGTAGAACTTCGTAAGACCACTCAAAGTTGAATTAATTTCGTTGCATCGGGTAAACGGCGGGAGTAACGATGGCTGTCTTATTACATCGAGTCTTCTGAGAAGTTAACTGTTTAATCTAAAGTGTACGGGCCACACTCTAGCCTGAAAACCCTATTTTGAATCATGTTGTCCAATTGTAATCTGAAACTATGTATTCAAAGGACGCCATGGGATTTTACGGACTCAAATAAATTTTGATTCGTAGAACTTCGTGAGACCACACAAAGTTGAAATAATTTCGTTGCATCGGGTAAACGGCGAGAGTAACGATTACTCTGATATTACATCTAGTCTTTTGAGATTTTTACTGTTTATTCTAGAGTGTACGGGCCACACTCTAGCCTGAAAACCTTATTTTGAATCATGTTGTTCAATTGTAATTTGAAACCATGGATTCAAAAGACGTCGTGAGATTTTACGAAGTAAAATAAATTTTAATTCGTAGAACTTCGTGAGACCACACAAAGTTGAATTAATTTCGTTGCATCGGGTAAACGGCGGGAGTAACGATGGCTCTCATATAACATCGAGTCTTTTGTGATATTTACCGTTTATTCAAGAGTGTAGGGGCATCACTCCTGCCTAAAAACCTTATTTGGATCATGTTTTCAATTGTAATTTGAAACAATGGATTCAAAGGACGTCGTGAGATTTTACAAAGTAAAATAATTTTCAATTCGTAGAACTTCGTAAGACAACACAAAGTTGAATAATTTTGTTGCATCGGGTAAACGGCGGGAGTAACGATGGCTGTCTTATTACATCGAGTCTTCTGAGAATTTAACAGTTTAATCTAAAGTGTACGGGCCACACTCTAGCCTGAAAACCCTATTTTGAATCATGTTGTCCAATTGTAATCTGAAACTATGTATTCAAAGGACGCCATGGGATTTTACGGACTCAAATAAATTTTGATTCGTAGAACTTCGTGAGACCACACAAAGTTGAAATAATTTCGTTGCATCGGGTAAACGGCGAGAGTAACGATTACTCTGATATTACATCTAGTCTTTTGAGATTCTTACTGTTTATTCTAGAGTGTACGGGCCACACTCTAGCCTGAAAACCTTATTTAGAATCATGTTGTTCAATTGTAATTTGAAACAATGGATTCAAAGGACGTCGTGAGATTTTACAAAGTAAAATAATTTTCAATTATTAGACCTTCGTAAGACAACACAAAGTTGAATTAATTTGTTGCATCGGGTAAACGGCGGGAGTAACAATGGCTGTCTTATTACATCGAGTCTTCTGAGAATTTAACAGTTTAATCTAAAGTGCACGGGCCACACTCTAGCCTGAAAACCCTATTTGAATCATGTTGTCCAATTGTAATCTGAAACTATGTATTCAAAGGACGCCATGGGATTTTACGGACTCAAATAAATTTTGATTCGTAGAACTTCGTGAGACCACACAAAGTTGAAATAATTTCGTTGCATCGGGTAAACGGCGAGAGTAACGATTACTCTGATATTACATCTAGTCTTTTGAGATTTTTACTGTTTATTCTAGAGTGTACGGGCCACACTCTAGCCTGAAAACCTTATTTTGAATCATGTTGTTCAATTGTAATTTGAAACCATGGATTCAAAAGACGTCGTGAGATTTTACGAAGTAAAATAAATTTTAATTCGTAGAACTTCGTGAGACCACACAAAGTTGAATTTATTTCGTTGCATCGGGTAAACGGCGGTAGTAACGATGGCTCTCATATAACATCGAGTCTTTTGTGATATTTACCGTTTATTCAAGAGTGTAGGGGCATCACTCCGGCCTAAAAACCTTATTTAGATCATGTTTTCAATTGTAATTTGAAACAATGGATTCAAAGGACGTCGTGAGATTTTACGAAATAAAATAATTTTAATTCGTAGAACTTCGTAAGACCACTCAAAGTTGAATTAATTTCGTTGCATCGGGTAAACGGCGGGAGTAACGATGGCTGTCTTATTACATCGAGTCTTCTGAGAAGTTAACTGTTTAATCTAAAGTGTACGAGCCACACTCTAGCCTGAAAACCCTATTTTGAATCATGTTGTCCAATTGTAATCTGAAACTATGTATTCAAAGGACGCCATGGGATTTTACGGACTCAAATAAATTTTGATTCGTAGAACTTCGTGAGACCACACAAAGTTGAAATAATTTCGTTGCATCGGGTAAACGGCGAGAGTAACGATTACTCTGATATTACATCTAGTCTTTTGAGATTCTTACTGTTTATTCTAGAGTGTACGGGCCACACTCTAGCCTGAAAACCTTATTTAGAATCATGTTGTTCAATTGTAATTTGAAACAATGGATTCAAAGGACGTCGTGAGATTTTACAAAGTAAAATAATTTTCAATTATTAGACCTTCGTAAGACAACACAAAGTTGAATTAAATTTGTTGCATCGGGTAAACGGCGGGAGTAACAATGGCTGTCTTATTACATCGAGTCTTCTGAGAATTTAACAGTTTAATCTAAAGTGCACGGGCCACACTCTAGCCTGAAAACCCTATTTTGAATCATGTTGTCCAATTGTAATCTGAAACTATGTATTCAAAGGACGCCATGGGATTTTACGGACTCAAATAAATTTTGATTCGTAGAACTTCGTGAGACCACACAAAGTTGAAATAATTTCGTTGCATCGGGTAAACGGCGAGAGTAACGATTACTCTGATATTACATCTAGTCTTTTGAGATTTTTACTGTTTATTCTAGAGTGTACGGGCCACACTCTATCCTGAAAACCTTATTTAGAATCATGTTGTTCAATTGCAATTTGAAAATGTGGATTCGAATGAAATGGTGAGATTTTACGAAAGAAAATAAATTTTGATTCGTAGCACTTCGTGAGACCACACAAAGTTGAATTAATTTCGTTGCCTCGGGTAAACGGCGGTAGTAACGATGGCTCTCATATAACATCGAGTCTTTTGTGATATTTACCGTTTATTCAAGAGTGTAGGGGCATCACTCCAGCCTAAAAACCTTATTTGGATCATGTTTTCAATTGTAATTTGAAACAATGGATTCAAAGGACGTCGTGAGATTTTACGAAATAAAATAATTTTTAATTCGTAGAACTTCGTAAGACCACTCAAAGTTGAATTAATTTCGTTGCATCGGGTAAACGGCGGGAGTAACGATGGCTGTCTTATTACATCGAGTCTTCTGAGAAGTTAACTGTTTAATCTAAAGTGTACGGGCCACACTCTAGCCTGAAAACCCTATTTTGAATCATGTTGTCCAATTGTAATCTGAAACTATGTATTCAAAGGACGCCATGGGATTTTACGGACTCAAATAAATTTTGATTCGTAGAACTTCGTGAGACCACACAAAGTTGAAATAATTTCGTTGCATCGGGTAAACGGCGAGAGTAACGATTACTCTGATATTACATCTAGTCTTTTGAGATTTTTACTGTTTATTCTAGAGTGTACGGGCCACACTCTAGCCTGAAAACCTTATTTAGAATCATGTTGTTCAATTGCAATTTGAAACTGTGGATTCGAATGAAATGGTGAGATTTTACGAAAGAAAATAAATTTTGATTCGTAGCACTTCGTGAGACCACACAAAGTTGAATTAATTTCGTTGCATCGGGTAAACGGCGGGAGTAACGATGGCTCTTATATTACATCGAGTCTTTTGAGATATTTACTGTTTATTCTAGAGTGTACGGGCCACACTCTAGCCTAAAAACCTTATTTGGATCATGTTTTCAATTGTAATTTGAAACAATGGATTCAAAGGACGTCGTGAGATTTTACGAAATAAAATAATTTTAATTCGTAGAACTTCGTGAGACCACACAAAGTTGAATTAATTTCGTTGCATCGGGTAAACGGCGGGAGTAACGATGGCTGTCTTATTACATCGAGTCTTCTGAGAAGTTAACTGTTTAATCTAAAGTGTACGGGCCACACTCTAGCCTGAAAACCCTATTTTGAATCATGTTGTCCAATTGTAATCTGAAACTATGTATTCAAAGGACGCCATGGGATTTTACGGACTCAAATAAATTTTGATTCGTAGAACTTCGTGAGACCACACAAAGTTGAAATAATTTCGTTGCATCGGGTAAACGGCGAGAGTAACGATTACTCTGATATTACATCTAGTCTTTTGAGATTTTTACTGTTTATTCTAGAGTGTACGGGCCACACTCTAGCCTGAAAACCTTATTTTGAATCATGTTGTTCAATTGTAATTTGAAACTATGGATTCAAAAGACGTCGTGAGATTTTACGAAGTAAAATAAATTTTAATTCGTAGAACTTCGTGAGACCACACAAAGTTGAATTAATTTCGTTGCATCGGGTAAACGGCGGGAGTAACGATGGCTCTCATATTACATCGAGTCTTTTGAGATATTTACTGTTTATTCAAGAGTGTACGGGCATCACTCTAGCCTAAAAACCTTATTTAGATCATGTTTTCAATTGTAATTTGAAAAAATGGATTCAAAGGACGTCGTGAGATTTTACGAAGTAAAATAATTTTAATTCGTAGAACTTCGTAAGACCACTCAAAGTTGAATTAATTTCGTTGCATCGGGTAAACGGCGGGAGTAACGATGGCTGTCTTATTACATCGAGTCTTCTGAGAAGTTAACTGTTTAATCTAAAGTGTACGGGCCACACTCTAGCCTGAAAACCCTATTTTGAATCATGTTGTCCAATTGTAATCTGAAACTATGTATTCAAAGGACGCCATGGGATTTTACGGACTCAAATAAATTTTGATTCGTAGAACTTCGTGAGACCACACAAAGTTGAAATAATTTCGTTGCATCGGGTAAACGGCGAGAGTAACGATTACTCTGATATTACATCTAGTCTTTTGAGATATTTACTGTTTATTCTAGAGTGTACGGGCATCACTCTAGCCTGAAAACCTTATTTGGATCATGTTGTTCAATTGTAATTTGAAACAATGGATTCAAAGGACGTCGTGAGATTTTACAAAGTAAAATAATTTTCAATTATTAGACCTTCGTAAGACAACACAAAGTTGAATAAAATTTGTTGCATCGGGTAAACGGCGGGAGTAACAATGGCTGTCTTATTACATCGAGTCTTCTGAGAATTTAACAGTTTAATCTAAAGTGCACGGGCCACACTCTAGCCTGAAAACCCTATTTTGAATCATGTTGTCCAATTGTAATCTGAAACTATGTATTCAAAGGACGCCATGGGATTTTACGGACTCAAATAAATTTTGATTCGTAGAACTTCGTGAGACCACACAAAGTTGAAATAATTTCGTTGCATCGGGTAAACGGCGAGAGTAACGATTACTCTGATATTACATCTAGTCTTTTGAGATTTTTACTGTTTATTCTAGAGTGTACGGGCCACACTCTAGCCTGAAAACCTTATTTAGAATCATGTTGTTCAATTGCAATTTGAAACTGTGGATTCGAACAACGTCGTGAGATTTTACGATGTAAAATAAATTTTAATTCGTCAAACTTCGTAAAAGCACTCAAAGTTGAATTAATTTCGTTGCATCGGGTAAACGGCGGGAGTAACGATGGCTACCTTATTACATCGAGTCTTCTGAGAATTTAACTGATTAATATACAATGTACGGGCCACACTCGAGCCTGAAAACCGTATTTTGAATCATGTTGTTCAATTGTAATTTGGAACCATGGATTCAAAAGACGTCGTGAGATTTTACGAAGTAAAATAATTTTAATTCGTAGAACTTCGTGAGACCACACAAAGTTGAATTTATTTCGTTGCATCGGGTAAACGGCGGGAGTAACGATGGCTCTGATATTACATCGAGTCTTTTGAGATATTTACTGTTTATTCTAGAGTGTAGGGCCACACTCTAGCCTGAAAACCTTATTTGGATCATGTTGTTCAATTGTAATTTGAAACAATGGATTCAAAGGACGTCGTGAGATTTTACGAAGTAAAATAATTTTAATTCGTAGAACTTCGTGAGACCACACAAAGTTGAAATAATTTCGTTGCATCGGGTAAACGGCGAGAGTAACGATTACTCTGATATTACATCGAGTCTTTTGAGATTTTTACTGTTTAATCTAGAGTGTACGGGCCACACTCTAGCCTGAAAACCTTATTTAGAATCATGTTGTTCAATTGTAATTTGAAACTGTGGATTCAAAGGAAATGGTGAGATTTTACGAAAGAAAATAAATTTTGATTCGTAGAACTTCGTGAGACCACACAAAGTTGAATTAATTTCGTTGCATCGGGTAAACGGCGAGAGTAACGATTACTCTGATATTACATCGAGTCTTTTGAGATATTTACTGTTTATTCTAGAGTGTACGGGCATTACTCTAGCCTGAAAACCTTATTTGGATCATGTTGTTCAATTGTAATTTGAAACAATGGATTCAAAGGACGTCGTGAGATTTTACAAAGTAAAATAATTTTCAATTATTAGACCTTCGTAAGACAACACAAAGTTGAATAAAATTTGTTGCATCGGGTAAACGGCGGGAGTAACAATGGCTGTCTTATTACATCGAGTCTTCTGAGAATTTAACAGTTTAATCTAAAGTGCACGGGCCACACTCTAGCCTGAAAACCCTATTTTGAATCATGTTGTCCAATTGTAATCTGAAACTATGTATTCAAAGGACGCCATGGGATTTTACGGACTCAAATAAATTTTGATTCGTAGAACTTCGTGAGACCACACAAAGTTGAAATAATTTCGTTGCATCGGGTAAACGGCGAGAGTAACGATTACTCTGATATTACATCTAGTCTTTTGAGATTCTTACTGTTTATTCTAGAGTGTACGGGCCACACTCTAGCCTGAAAACCTTATTTAGAATCATGTTGTTCAATTGTAATTTGAAACAATGGATTCAAATGACGTCGTGAGATTTTACAAAGTAAAATAATTTTCAATTATTAGACCTTCGTAAGACAACACAAAGTTGAATAAAATTTGTTGCATCGGGTAAACGGCGGGAGTAACAATGGCTGTCTTATTACATCGAGTCTTCTGAGAATTTAACAGTTTAATCTAAAGTGCACGGGCCACACTCTAGCCTGAAAACCCTATTTTGAATCATGTTGTCCAATTGTAATCTGAAACTATGTATTCAAAGGACGCCATGGGATTTTACGGACTCAAATAAATTTTGATTCGTAGAACTTCGTGAGACCACACAAAGTTGAAATAATTTCGTTGCATCGGGTAAACGGCGAGAGTAACGATTACTCTGATATTACATCTAGTCTTTTGAGATTTTTACTGTTTATTCTAGAGTGTACGGGCCACACTCTAGCCTGAAAACCTTATTTTGAATCATGTTGTTCAATTGTAATTTGAAACAATGGATTCAAAAGACGTCGTGAGATTTTACGAAGTAAAATAAATTTTAATTCGTAGAACTTCGTGAGACCACACAAAGTTGAATTAATTTCGTTGCATCGGGTAAACGGCGGGAGTAACGATGGCTCTCATATTACATCGAGTCTTTTGAGATATTTACTGTTTAATCTAAAGTGTACGGGCCACACTCTAGCCTGAAAACCTTATTTAGAATCATGTTGTTCAATTGTAATTTGAAACAATGGATTCAAAGGACGTCGTGAGATTTTACGAAGTAAAATAATTTTCAATTCGTAGAACTTCGTAAGACCACACAAAGTTGAATAAAATTTGTTGCATCGGGTAAACGGCGGGAGTAACGATGGCTGTCTTATTACATCGAGTCTTCTGAGAATTTAACTGTTTAATCTAAAGTGTACGGGCCACACTCTAGCCTGAAAACCCTATTTTGAATCATGTTGTCCAATTGTAATCTGAAACTATGTATTCAAAGGACGCCATGAGATTTTACGGACTCAAATAAATTTTGATTCGTAGAACTTCGTGAGACCACACAAAGTTGAAATAATTTCGTTGCATCGGGTAAACGGCGAGAGTAACGATTACTCTGATATTACATCGAGTCTTTTGAGATTTTTACTGTTTATTCTAGAGTGTACGGGCCACACTCTAGCCTGAAAACCTTATTTTGAATCATGTTGTTCAATTGTAATTTGAAACTATGGATTCAAAGGACGTCGTGAGATTTTACGAAGTAAAATAAATTTTGATTCGTAGAACTTCGTGAGACCACACAAAGTTGAATTAATTTCGTTGCATCGGGTAAACGGCGGGAGTAACGATTACTCTGATATTACATCGAGTCTTTTGAGATATTTACTGTTTATTCTAGAGTGTACGGGCATCACTCTAGCCTGAAAACCTTATTTGAATCATGTTGTTCAATTGTAATTTGAAACAATGGATTCAAAGGACGTCGTGAGATTTTACGAAGTAAAATAATTTTAATTCGTAGAACTTCGTAAGACCACACAAAGTTGAATTAATTTCGTTGCATCGGGTAAACGGCGGGAGTAACGATGGCTGTCTTATTACATCGAGTCTTCTGAGAAGTTAACTGTTTAATCTAAAGTGTACGGGCCACACTCTAGCCTGAAAACCCTATTTTGAATCATGTTGTCCAATTGTAATCTGAAACTATGTATTCAAAGGACGCCATGGGATTTTACGGACTCAAATAAATTTTGATTCGTAGAACTTCGTGAGACCACACAAAGTTGAAATAATTTCGTTGCATCGGGTAAACGGCGAGAGTAACGATTACTCTGATATTACATCTAGTCTTTTGAGATCTTACTGTTTATTCTAGAGTGTACGGGCCACACTCTAGCCTGAAAACCTTATTTAGAATCATGTTGTTCAATTGTAATTTGAAACAATGGATTCAAATGACGTCGTGAGATTTTACAAAGTAAAATAATTTTAATTCGTAGAACTTCGTAAGACAACACAAAGTTGAATTAATTTCGTTGCATCGGGTAAACGGCGGGAGTAACGATGGCTGTCTTATTACATCGAGTCTTCTGAGAATTTAACAGTTTAATCTAAAGTGTACGAGCCACACTCTAGCCTGAAAACCCTATTTTGAATCATGTTGTCCAATTGTAATCTGAAACTATGTATTCAAAGGACGCCATGGGATTTTACGGACTCAAATAAATTTTGATTCGTAGAACTTCGTGAGACCACACAAAGTTGAAATAATTTCGTTGCATCGGGTAAACGGCGAGAGTAACGATTACTCTGATATTACATCTAGTCTTTTGAGATTCTTACTGTTTATTCTAGAGTGTACGGGCCACACTCTAGCCTGAAAACCTTATTTAGAATCATGTTGTTCAATTGTAATTTGAAACAATGGATTCAAATGACGTCGTGAGATTTTACAAAGTAAAATAATTTTCAATTATTAGACCTTCGTAAGACAACACAAAGTTGAATAAAATTTGTTGCATCGGGTAAACGGCGGGAGTAACAATGGCTGTCTTATTACATCGAGTCTTCTGAGAATTTAACAGTTTAATCTAAAGTGCACGAGCCACACTCTAGCCTGAAAACCCTATTTTGAATCATGTTGTCCAATTGTAATCTGAAACTATGTATTCAAAGGACGCCATGGGATTTTACGGACTCAAATAAATTTTGATTCGTAGAACTTCGTGAGACCACACAAAGTTGAAATAATTTCGTTGCATCGGGTAAACGGCGAGAGTAACGATTACTCTGATATTACATCTAGTCTTTTGAGATTTTTACTGTTTATTCTAGAGTGTACGGGCCACACTCTAGCCTGAAAACCTTATTTAGAATCATGTTGTTCAATTGTAATTTGAAACAATGGATTCGAACAACGTCGTGAGATTTTACAAAGTAAAATAAATTTTAATTCGTAGAACTTCGTAAGAGCACACAAAGTTGAATTAATTTCGTTGCATCGGGTAAACGGCGGGAGTAACGATGGCTGTCTTATTACATCGAGTCTTCTGAGAAGTTAACTGTTTAATCTAAAGTGTACGGGCCACACTCTAGCCTGAAAACCCTATTTTGAATCATGTTGTCCAATTGTAATCTGAAACTATGTATTCAAAGGACGCCATGGGATTTTACGGACTCAAATAAATTTTGATTCGTAGAACTTCGTGAGACCACACAAAGTTGAAATAATTTCGTTGCATCGGGTAAACGGCGAGAGTAACGATTACTCTGATATTACATCTAGTCTTTTGAGATTTTTACTGTTTATTCTAGAGTGTACGGGCAACACTCTAGCCTGAAAACCTTATTTGAATCATGTTGTTCAATTGTAATTTGAAACAATGGATTCAAAGGACGTCGTGAGATTTTACGAAGTAAAATAATTTTAATTCGTAGAACTTCGTAAGACCACTCAAAGTTGAATTAATTTCGTTGCATCGGGTAAACGGCGGGAGTAACGATGGCTGTCTTATTACATCGAGTCTTCTGAGAAGTTAACTGTTTAATCTAAAGTGTACGAGCCACACTCTAGCCTGAAAACCCTATTTTGAATCATGTTGTCCAATTGTAATCTGAAACTATGTATTCAAAGGACGCCATGGGATTTTACGGACTCAAATAAATTTTGATTCGTAGAACTTCGTGAGACCACACAAAGTTGAAATAATTTCGTTGCATCGGGTAAACGGCGAGAGTAACGATTACTCTGATATTACATCTAGTCTTTTGAGATTCTTACTGTTTATTCTAGAGTGTACGGGCCACACTCTAGCCTGAAAACCTTATTTAGAATCATGTTGTTCAATTGTAATTTGAAACAATGGATTCAAATGACGTCGTGAGATTTTACAAAGTAAAATAATTTTCAATTATTAGACCTTCGTAAGACAACACAAAGTTGAATAAAATTTGTTGCATCGGGTAAACGGCGGGAGTAACAATGGCTGTCTTATTACATCGAGTCTTCTGAGAATTTAACAGTTTAATCTAAAGTGCACGGGCCACACTCTAGCCTGAAAACCCTATTTTGAATCATGTTGTCCAATTGTAATCTGAAACTATGTATTCAAAGGACGCCATGGGATTTTACGGACTCAAATAAATTTTGATTCGTAGAACTTCGTGAGACCACACAAAGTTGAAATAATTTCGTTGCATCGGGTAAACGGCGAGAGTAACGATTACTCTGATATTACATCTAGTCTTTTGAGATTTTTACTGTTTATTCTAGAGTGTACGGGCCACACTCTAGCCTGAAAACCTTATTTAGAATCATGTTGTTCAATTGTAATTTGAAACAATGGATTCAAAGGACGTCGTGAGATTTTACGAAGTAAAATAATTTTAATTCGTAGAACTTCGTAAGACCACACAAAGTTGAATTAATTTCGTTGCATCGGGTAAACGGCGGGAGTAACGATGGCTGTCTTATTACATCGAGTCTTCTGAGAAGTTAACAGTTTAATCTAAAGTGTACGAGCCACACTCTAGCCTGAAAACCCTATTTTGAATCATGTTGTCCAATTGTAATCTGAAACTATGTATTCAAAGGACGCCATGGGATTTTACGGACTCAAATAAATTTTGATTCGTAGAACTTCGTGAGACCACACAAAGTTGAAATAATTTCGTTGCATCGGGTAAACGGCGAGAGTAACGATTACTCTGATATTACATCTAGTCTTTTGAGATTCTTACTGTTTATTCTAGAGTGTACGGGCCACACTCTAGCCTGAAAACCTTATTTAGAATCATGTTGTTCAATTGTAATTTGAAACAATGGATTCAAATGACGTCGTGAGATTTTACAAAGTAAAATAATTTTCAATTATTAGACCTTCGTAAGACAACACAAAGTTGAATAAAATTTGTTGCATCGGGTAAACGGCGGGAGTAACAATGGCTGTCTTATTACATCGAGTCTTCTGAGAATTTAACAGTTTAATCTAAAGTGCACGGGCCACACTCTAGCCTGAAAACCCTATTTTGAATCATGTTGTCCAATTGTAATCTGAAACTATGTATTCAAAGGACGCCATGGGATTTTACGGACTCAAATAAATTTTGATTCGTAGAACTTCGTGAGACCACACAAAGTTGAAATAATTTCGTTGCATCGGGTAAACGGCGAGAGTAACGATTACTCTGATATTACATCTAGTCTTTTGAGATTTTTACTGTTTATTCTAGAGTGTACGGGCCACACTCTAGCCTGAAAACCTTATTTAGAATCATGTTGTTCAATTGTAATTTGAAACAATGGATTCAAATGACGTCGTGAGATTTTACAAAGTAAAATAATTTTCAATTATTAGACCTTCGTAAGACAACACAAAGTTGAATAAAATTTGTTGCATCGGGTAAACGGCGGGAGTAACGATGGCTGTCTTATTACATCGAGTCTTCTGAGAAGTTAACAGTTTAATCTAAAGTGTACGAGCCACACTCTAGCCTGAAAACCCTATTTTGAATCATGTTGTCCAATTGTAATCTGAAACTATGTATTCAAAGGACGCCATGGGATTTTACGGACTCAAATAAATTTTGATTCGTAGAACTTCGTGAGACCACACAAAGTTGAAATAATTTCGTTGCATCGGGTAAACGGCGAGAGTAACGATTACTCTGATATTACATCTAGTCTTTTGAGATTCTTACTGTTTATTCTAGAGTGTACGGGCCACACTCTAGCCTGAAAACCTTATTTAGAATCATGTTGTTCAATTGTAATTTGAAACAATGGATTCAAATGACGTCGTGAGATTTTACAAAGTAAAATAATTTTCAATTATTAGACCTTCGTAAGACAACACAAAGTTGAATAAAATTTGTTGCATCGGGTAAACGGCGGGAGTAACAATGGCTGTCTTATTACATCGAGTCTTCTGAGAATTTAACAGTTTAATCTAAAGTGCACGGGCCACACTCTAGCCTGAAAACCCTATTTTGAATCATGTTGTCCAATTGTAATCTGAAACTATGTATTCAAAGGACGCCATGGGATTTTACGGACTCAAATAAATTTTGATTCGTAGAACTTCGTGAGACCACACAAAGTTGAAATAATTTCGTTGCATCGGGTAAACGGCGAGAGTAACGATTACTCTGATATTACATCTAGTCTTTTGAGATTTTTACTGTTTATTCTAGAGTGTACGGGCCACACTCTAGCCTGAAAACCTTATTTAGAATCATGTTGTTCAATTGTAATTTGAAACAATGGATTCAAATGACGTCGTGAGATTTTACAAAGTAAAATAATTTTCAATTATTAGACCTTCGTAAGACAACACAAAGTTGAATAAAATTTGTTGCATCGGGTAAACGGCGGGAGTAACGATGGCTGTCTTATTACATCGAGTCTTCTGAGAATTTAACAGTTTAATCTAAAGTGTACGAGCCACACTCTAGCCTGAAAACCCTATTTTGAATCATGTTGTCCAATTGTAATCTGAAACTATGTATTCAAAGGACGCCATGGGATTTTACGGACTCAAATAAATTTTGATTCGTAGAACTTCGTGAGACCACACAAAGTTGAAATAATTTCGTTGCATCGGGTAAACGGCGAGAGTAACGATTACTCTGATATTACATCTAGTCTTTTGAGATTTTTACTGTTTATTCTAGAGTGTACGGGCCACACTCTAGCCTGAAAACCTTATTTAGAATCATGTTGTTCAATTGTAATTTGAAACAATGGATTCAAATGACGTCGTGAGATTTTACAAAGTAAAATAATTTTCAATTATTAGACCTTCGTAAGACAACACAAAGTTGAATAAAATTTGTTGCATCGGGTAAACGGCGGGAGTAACAATGGCTGTCTTATTACATCGAGTCTTCTGAGAATTTAACAGTTTAATCTAAAGTGCACGGGCCACACTCTAGCCTGAAAACCCTATTTTGAATCATGTTGTCCAATTGTAATCTGAAACTATGTATTCAAAGGACGCCATGGGATTTTACGGACTCAAATAAATTTTGATTCGTAGAACTTCGTGAGACCACACAAAGTTGAAATAATTTCGTTGCATCGGGTAAACGGCGAGAGTAACGATTACTCTGATATTACATCTAGTCTTTTGAGATTTTTACTGTTTATTCTAGAGTGTACGGGCCACACTCTAGCCTGAAAACCTTATTTAGAATCATGTTGTTCAATTGCAATTTGAAACAATGGATTCGAATGAAATGGTGAGATTTTACGAAAGTAAAATAAATTTTAATTCGTAGAACTTCGTAAGACAACACAAAGTTGAATTAATTTCGTTGCATCGGGTAAACGGCGGGAGTAACGATGGCTGTCTTATTACATCGAGTCTTCTGAGAAGTTAACTGTTTAATCTAAAGTGTACGAGCCACACTCTAGCCTGAAAACCCTATTTTGAATCATGTTGTCCAATTGTAATCTGAAACTATGTATTCAAAGGACGCCATGGGATTTTACGGACTCAAATAAATTTTGATTCGTAGAACTTCGTGAGACCACACAAAGTTGAAATAATTTCGTTGCATCGGGTAAACGGCGAGAGTAACGATTACTCTGATATTACATCTAGTCTTTTGAGATTCTTACTGTTTATTCTAGAGTGTACGGGCCACACTCTAGCCTGAAAACCTTATTTAGAATCATGTTGTTCAATTGTAATTTGAAACAATGGATTCAAAAGACGTCGTGAGATTTTACAAAGTAAAATAATTTTCAATTATTAGACCTTCGTAAGACAACACAAAGTTGAATAAAATTTGTTGCATCGGGTAAACGGCGGGAGTAACTATGGCTGTCTTATTACATCGAGTCTTCTGAGAATTTAACAGTTTAATCTAAAGTGCACGGGCCACACTCTAGCCTGAAAACCCTATTTTGAATCATGTTGTCCAATTGTAATCTGAAACTATGTATTCAAAGGACGCCATGGGATTTTACGGACTCAAATAAATTTTGATTCGTAGAACTTCGTGAGACCACACAAAGTTGAAATAATTTCGTTGCATCGGGTAAACGGCGAGAGTAACGATTACTCTGATATTACATCTAGTCTTTTGAGAATCTTACTGTTTATTCTAGAGTGTACGGGCCACACTCTAGCCTGAAAACCTTATTTAGAATCATGTTGTTCAATTGTAATTTGAAACAATGGATTCAAAAGACGTCGTGAGATTTTACAAAGTAAAATAATTTTCAATTATTAGACCTTCGTAAGACAACACAAAGTTGAATAAAATTTGTTGCATCGGGTAAACGGCGGGAGTAACTATGGCTGTCTTATTACATCGAGTCTTCTGAGAATTTAACAGTTTAATCTAAAGTGCACGTGCCACACTCTAGCCTGAAAACCCTATTTTGAATCATGTTGTCCAATTGTAATCTGAAACTATGTATTCAAAGGACGCCATGGGATTTTACGGACTCAAATAAATTTTGATTCGTAGAACTTCGTGAGACCACACAAAGTTGAAATAATTTCGTTGCATCGGGTAAACGGCGAGAGTAACGATTACTCTGATATTACATCTAGTCTTTTGAGATTTTTACTGTTTATTCTAGAGTGTACGGGCCACACTCTAGCCTGAAAACCTTATTTAGAATCATGTTGTTCAATTGCAATTTGAAACAATGGATTCGAATGAAATGGTGAGATTTTACGAAAGTAAAATAAATTTTAATTCGTAGAACTTCGTAAGACAACACAAAGTTGAATTAATTTCGTTGCATCGGGTAAACGGCGGGAGTAACGATGGCTGTCTTATTACATCGAGTCTTCTGAGAAGTTAACAGTTTAATCTAAAGTGTACGAGCCACACTCTAGCCTGAAAACCCTATTTTGAATCATGTTGTCCAATTGTAATCTGAAACTATGTATTCAAAGGACGCCATGGGATTTTACGGACTCAAATAAATTTTGATTCGTAGAACTTCGTGAGACCACACAAAGTTGAAATAATTTCGTTGCATCGGGTAAACGGCGAGAGTAACGATTACTCTGATATTACATCTAGTCTTTTGAGAATCTTACTGTTTATTCTAGAGTGTACGGGCCACACTCTAGCCTGAAAACCTTATTTAGAATCATGTTGTTCAATTGTAATTTGAAACAATGGATTCAAAAGACGTCGTGAGATTTTACAAAGTAAAATAATTTTCAATTATTAGACCTTCGTAAGACAACACAAAGTTGAATAAAATTTGTTGCATCGGGTAAACGGCGGGAGTAACTATTGCTGTCTTATTACATCGAGTCTTCTGAGAATTTAACAGTTTAATCTAAAGTGCACGTGCCACACTCTAGCCTGAAAACCCTATTTTGAATCATGTTGTCCAATTGTAATCTGAAACTATGTATTCAAAGGACGCCATGGGATTTTACGGACTCAAATAAATTTTGATTCGTAGAACTTCGTGAGACCACACAAAGTTGAAATAATTTCGTTGCATCGGGTAAACGGCGAGAGTAACGATTACTCTGATATTACATCTAGTCTTTTGAGAATCTTACTGTTTATTCTAGAGTGTACGGGCCACACTCTAGCCTGAAAACCTTTTTTAGAATCATGTTGTTCAATTGCAATTTGAAAATGTGGATTCGAATGAAATGGTGAGATTTTACGAAGTAAAATAATTTTAATTCGTAGAACTTCGTAAGACCACTCAAAGTTGAATTAATTCCGTTGCATCGGGTAAACGGCGGGAGTAAAGATGGCGGTCTCATTACATCGAGTCTTCTGAGAAGTTAACTGTTTAATCTAAAGTGTACGAGCCACACTCTAGCCTGAAAACCCTATTTTGAATCATGTTGTCCAATTGTAATCTGAAACTATGTATTCTAAGGACGCCATGGGATTTTACGGACACAAATAAATTTTAGATTCGTAGAACTTCGTGAGACCACACAAAGTTGAAATAATTTCGTTGCATCGGGTAAACGGCGAGAGTAACGATTACTCTGATATTACATCTAGTCTTTTGAGAATCTTACTGTTTATTCTAGAGTGTACGGGCCACACTCTAGCCTGAAAACCTTATTTAGAATCATGTTGTTCAATTGTAATTTGAAACAATGGATTCAAAAGACGTCGTGAGATTTTACAAAGTAAAATAATTTTCAATTATTAGACCTTCGTAAGACAACACAAAGTTGAATAAAATTTGTTGCATCGGGTAAACGGCGGGAGTAACTATTGCTGTCTTATTACATCGAGTCTTCTGAGAATTTAACAGTTTAATCTAAAGTGCACGTGCCACACTCTAGCCTGAAAACCCTATTTTGAATCATGTTGTCCAATTGTAATCTGAAACTATGTATTCAAAGGACGCCATGGGATTTTACGGACTCAAATAAATTTTGATTCGTAGAACTTCGTGAGACCACACAAAGTTGAAATAATTTCGTTGCATCGGGTAAACGGCGAGAGTAACGATTACTCTGATATTACATCTAGTCTTTTGAGATTTTTACTGTTTATTCTAGAGTGTACGGGCCACACTCTAGCCTGAAAACCTTATTTAGAATCATGTTGTTCAATTGTAATTTGAAACAATGGATTCAAAAGACGTCGTGAGATTTTACAAAGTAAAATAATTTTCAATTATTAGACCTTCGTAAGACAACACAAAGTTGAATAAAATTTGTTGCATCGGGTAAACGGCGGGAGTAACTATGGCTGTCTTATTACATCGAGTCTTCTGAGAATTTAACAGTTTAATCTAAAGTGCACGGGCCACACTCTAGCCTGAAAACCCTATTTTGAATCATGTTGTCCAATTGTAATCTGAAACTATGTATTCAAAGGACGCCATGGGATTTTACGGACTCAAATAAATTTTGATTCGTAGAACTTCGTGAGACCACACAAAGTTGAAATAATTTCGTTGCATCGGGTAAACGGCGAGAGTAACGATTACTCTGATATTACATCTAGTCTTTTGAGAATCTTACTGTTTATTCTAGAGTGTACGGGCCACACTCTAGCCTGAAAACCTTATTTAGAATCATGTTGTTCAATTGTAATTTGAAACAATGGATTCAAAAGACGTCGTGAGATTTTACAAAGTAAAATAATTTTCAATTATTAGACCTTCGTAAGACAACACAAAGTTGAATAAAATTTGTTGCATCGGGTAAACGGCGGGAGTAACTATGGCTGTCTTATTACATCGAGTCTTCTGAGAATTTAACAGTTTAATCTAAAGTGCACGTGCCACACTCTAGCCTGAAAACCCTATTTTGAATCATGTTGTCCAATTGTAATCTGAAACTATGTATTCAAAGGACGCCATGGGATTTTACGGACTCAAATAAATTTTGATTCGTAGAACTTCGTGAGACCACACAAAGTTGAAATAATTTCGTTGCATCGGGTAAACGGCGAGAGTAACGATTACTCTGATATTACATCTAGTCTTTTGAGATTTTTACTGTTTATTCTAGAGTGTACGGGCCACACTCTAGCCTGAAAACCTTATTTAGAATCATGTTGTTCAATTGTAATTTGAAACAATGGATTCAAAAGACGTCGTGAGATTTTACAAAGTAAAATAATTTTCAATTATTAGACCTTCGTAAGACAACACAAAGTTGAATAAAATTTGTTGCATCGGGTAAACGGCGGGAGTAACTATGGCTGTCTTATTACATCGAGTCTTCTGAGAATTTAACAGTTTAATCTAAAGTGCACGTGCCACACTCTAGCCTGAAAACCCTATTTTGAATCATGTTGTCCAATTGTAATCTGAAACTATGTATTCAAAGGACGCCATGGGATTTTACGGACTCAAATAAATTTTGATTCGTAGAACTTCGTGAGACCACACAAAGTTGAAATAATTTCGTTGCATCGGGTAAACGGCGAGAGTAACGATTACTCTGATATTACATCTAGTCTTTTGAGATTTTTACTGTTTATTCTAGAGTGTACGGGCCACACTCTAGCCTGAAAACCTTATTTAGAATCATGTTGTTCAATTGTAATTTGAAACAATGGATTCAAAAGACGTCGTGAGATTTTACAAAGTAAAATAATTTTCAATTATTAGACCTTCGTAAGACAACACAAAGTTGAATAAAATTTGTTGCATCGGGTAAACGGCGGGAGTAACTATGGCTGTCTTATTACATCGAGTCTTCTGAGAATTTAACAGTTTAATCTAAAGTGCACGTGCCACACTCTAGCCTGAAAACCCTATTTTGAATCATGTTGTCCAATTGTAATCTGAAACTATGTATTCAAAGGACGCCATGGGATTTTACGGACTCAAATAAATTTTGATTCGTAGAACTTCGTGAGACCACACAAAGTTGAAATAATTTCGTTGCATCGGGTAAACGGCGAGAGTAACGATTACTCTGATATTACATCTAGTCTTTTGAGATTTTTACTGTTTATTCTAGAGTGTACGGGCCACACTCTAGCCTGAAAACCTTATTTAGAATCATGTTGTTCAATTGCAATTTGAAACTGTGGATTCGAACAACGTCGTTCAGAGGGCAAACGGCGGGAGTAACATTAACTCTCTTGTTATTTCTTTTTTAAATTGTTGGGAGTGTAATGATAAGTGGAGAAGCTACACTCGAGCCAGAATGCTTTACCTAGAATAAGGTTGTTCAATAGTTGCCTGAGAATAAGTATTCATCGAATGTCTCGAGACCTCACGAAGTTACATGAAGGTTAATTCGAAGATTTTTGTAGTCCTGAACAAACTTACACGAAGGTGAATGGCCGGAGCAGCCTTGAGTCTCTTGCAATTTTGATCCATTTAATTGTCAGGAGCGTTATGATTGGGGGACGGGCTACCCCCAAGAAAGAAAGCATTATTTTTTTCCAAAGTTTTTCAATGGTTGCTTAAGAATATGTATTCACAGAACGTCGTCTCAAAGTTATATGAAAGTTTATTAGCGAAATTTTCTAGTACCCCACAAACTTAAAAGAATTTTGATTCACAGGATAAATGGAGGGAGTAGATTTGACTCTCTAGTAATTTAGATTCATTTAATTGTAATGAGCGTTATGATTGTACGGCGGGCTACATCCTTGAATTGAAGCATTATTTTTCACAAAGCTGTTCAATGGTTGCTTAATAATATGTATTCACAGAACGTTGTGAGACATCACAAAGTTACATGAAAGTTACTTCGCAAAATTTCCTAGTACCACACAAACTTACACGAATTTTGATTCACAGGTTAAATATAGGGAGAAGCCTTTACTCACTTGTAATTTTGATTCATTTAATTGTTAGGAGCGTTAAGATTGGAGGACGGGCTACACACAATATATAAAGCATAATTTTGGAGAAAGTTGTTCAATGATTGTGTGATCATATGTATATACAGAACGTCGAGGGACCCAACAAATTTACTTGAGTGTTAATTAATGGAACTAGGAAGTACTACACAAACTCACCCGAACCTTAGTTCAGAGGGCAAACGGCGGGATCAGCATTCGCTTTCTTCTTATTTCGTTTTTAAATAATAAGGAGTGTTATGATAAGTGGAGAAGCTACACACGAGCTTGAAACCTTTATCTAGAATAAAGTTGTTCTCAAGTTGCCTGAGAATATGTATTAATTGAACGTCTTGAGACCTCACGAAGTTACATGAATGTTAATTCGAGGACTTTTGAAGTCCCGAACAAACCTACACGAATTTTATTTCAGGGGGTAAATGGCGGGAGTAGCCTTGACTCTCTTGCAATTTTGATCCATTTAATTGTAATGAGCGTTCTGATTGGATGACGGGCTAAATCCTAGAAAGGAAGCATAATTTTTTACAAAGTTGTTCAATGGTTGTTTAAGAATATGTATTCACAGAACGTCGTGGGACCTCACAAAGTTATATGAAAGGTAATTCGCAAAATGTCCTAGTACCACACAATCTTACACGAATTTTGACTCAGAGGGTAAATGTAGGGAGTAGAATAGACTCTCTTGTAATTTTAATTCATTTAATTGTTAAGAGCATAATGATAGGAGGACGGGCTACACACAATATATAAGGCATTATTTTGGACAAAGTTGTTCAATGGTTGCTTGATTATATGAATTTATTGAACGTAGAGTGACCTAACAAATTCACTTGAGTGTAAAATAACGAAAATTCGTAGTACCACATATGCTTACTCGAAATTAAGTGAGGGCAAACTGCGGGAGTGGCATTCACTCTCTTGTTATTTCGTCTTTAAATGGTTAGGAGTGTTATGATAAGTGGAGGAGCTACACACGTGCATGAAGGCTTTATCTAGAATAAAGTTGTTCAAATGTTGCCTGAGAATATGTAATAATTGAACGCCTTGAGACCTCAAAAAGTTACATGAATGTTAATTCGAGGGCTTTTGAAGTCCCGAACAAACTTACACGAATTTTAATTCAGGGGTAAATGACGGGAGCAGCCTTGACTCTCTTGGAATTTTGATGCATTTAATTGTTATGAGCGTTATGATTCGACGGCGGGCAGCATCCCAGAAAGGAAGCGTAATTTTTGCAAAGTAGTTCAATGGTTGTTCTGTAATATGTAATACTTATTCTCAGGCAACAATTGAACAACTTTTTTCTAGATAAAGCTTTCAAGCTCGTGTGTTGCTCCTCCACTTATCATAAGACTCCTAACAATTTAAAAACGAAATAAGAATTGAGTGGTTGCTATTCCCGGAATTTACCCTCTGAACAAAAGTTCGTGTAAGTTTGTGTGGTACTACGAAGTTCCATTAATTAACACTCCAGTAAATTTGTTGGGTCCCTCGACGTTCTGTAAAAACAAATTCTCAAGCAACCATTGAACAACTTCGTCCAAAGTAATTCTTTTTATATTGTGTGTGGCCCGTTCTCAAGTCATAACGCTCCTAACATTCAAATGAATCTAAATTACAAGGGAGTCAAATCTACACCCTCCAGTTACCCAGTGAATCAAAATTCTTGTAAGTTTGTGAGGCACAAGAAAATTTCGTGAATTAGCTTTCATGTAACTTTGTGACGACGTTCTGCGAATGCATATTATTAAGCAACCATTGAACAACTTTGTAAAAAATAATGCTTCCTTTCTGGGATGTAGCTCGCCGTCCAATCAGTCTGACCTGGCTTTGTGAGGTTATGCTAATTACAATTCAAGATCCATCGTGAAATTTCACGACGTTCTATAAATCCAAATTCAATAGTTACGATTGAACAACATTATTCAAAATGGGGACTTTGGGCCTGTGTGTACTTGTCTCCTTCATATTAAACAATTAAATTCTCAATAGGCTCGATGTAATAGAAGGGTCATCATTACTCCAGCCCTCTTCTCGATGAGCGAAAATTCATTGAACTCCAAAAGGACTTCCGAAATTCCTCAAATCTAAATCCTGTTACTTCGTGAAATCTCTCGACCTTAATTTAATACATATTATCAAACACATGTTGAACAACATAATTCAAAACAGATCATTCAAACTGGTGTGAGAGCCTTCCTCTACAGATTAAGCAGCTAACACCTCAAAGGGCAACAGGAGAGCAATTTTTACTCCCAATGTGTCCTCAATGAAACGAAATTCATTCTTCTTCGAGTGGCTTTGCGAATTTACACTAATAACCATTCATGTTACTTCGTGAACCCTAACGACGTTCTATGAGTCAAAATTCCCAAGTTACCATTGAACGATTTTATTCAAATAGGGCACCTTAGGCCTGTGTGTATACCGTCCACTGATTAAACAGCTAACATCCCAAAAGGCTCGATGTAATAGAAGTCATTATTAATTCAGCTCTCTTCTCGATGAACAAAAATTCATTGTAATTCAAAAGCATTTCCCAAGTTCCTCGAATCAGTGTCATGTAAATTCGTGAAGTCTCACGAAGTTTAATTTTTATATATTGTCAAGCACATTTTGAACAACATTTTTCAAATTTGTTCATTCAGGCTTGTGTGAAGTCCTTCCACTACAGATTAAACAGCTAACATCTCAAAAGGCAAGGAGTAATAGGAGAGAAATTTTTACTCCCGCCGTGTACTCGATGAAACATAATTCATTCATCTTCGATTGGCTTTTGCAAAATTATACTAATTATAATTCAATTTACTTCGTGGAAACTCACGACGTTCAATGAATAGAAATTCCCAAACAACGATTGAACGACATTATTCTAAATGAAGACTTCAGGCCTGTATGAAGCCCATCCACTACCGATTAAACAATTTACATCTCTAAAGACTCGATGTAATAGGAGAGTCTTCATTACTCCCGCCCTCTTCTCGATGAACAAAAATTCAGTGAAGTTCAAAAGGTTTTCCGAAGTTCCTCGAATCAAAAGTATGTTAGTTGGTGAAGTCTAACGACTTTAAATTAATTCATATTATCAAGCACATATCGAACAACATTATTCAAAATTGATCATTCTGGCTAGTGTGAAGTCCTTATACTTCAGACTAAACAGCTAACATCTCGAAAGTCAAGGTGTAAAAGCAGAGCAATTTTTACTCCAGCCGTGTACTCGATGAAACAGAATTCATTCACCTTCGAGTGGCTTTGCGAAGTTATACTAATTACAATTCATGACACTTCGTGAAGTCTCACAACGTTTTATGAATTCAATTTCCCTACTTACGATTGAGCGACATTATTTAAGATGGACACTTTAGGCCTGTGTGTAGACCGTCCACTGCAGGTTAAACAGTTAACGTCTCAAAAAGCTCGGTGTAATAGAAGAGTCATCATTACTGCAGCCCTCTTCTCGATGAACAAATATTTATAGGACTTTAAAAGGTTTCACCAAGTTCATCGAATCTAAATCATGTTACATCATGAAGTCTCAAGACATTAAATTAATACACATTGTCAAGCACATATTGAACAACTTTATTTAAAATGGATCATTCTGGATTGTGCGGAGGCCTTCCTCTACCGATTCAACAGCTTACATCTCAAAAGGCAAGGAGTAATAGGAGAGCGATTTTTACTCCCGCCCTGTACTCAATGAAACAAATTTCATTCATCTTCGAGTGTCTTTGCGATGTTATACTAATAACAATTCATGTTACTTCGTGAAGTCTCACAACTTTCTATGAATCCAATTTTCCTAGTTACGATTATTCAAGATGGGCATTTTAGAACTGTGTGTAGACCGTCCATTGCAGATTATACAGTTAACACCTTAAAAGGTTCGATGTAATTGAAGAGTCATCATTACTCTAGTTCTCTTCTCGATGAACAAAATTTCATTGGACTTCAAAAGGTTTCCCCAAGTTCATCGAATCAAAATCATGTTACTTCAAGAAATCTCACGACTTTAAATCAATACACATTGTCAAGCACATATTGAACAACTTTATTTAAAATAGATCTCTCAGGCTAATGTGAAGTCCTTCCACTACAGATTGAACTGATAACGTCTCGAAAGGCAAGGTGTTATAGCAGAGCAATTTTTACTCAAGTCGTGTACTCGATGAAACAGGATTCATTCATCTTCGAGTGGCTTTGCGAAATCATATTTATTACAATTTATGACACTTCGTGAAGTCCCACGACGTTCTATAAATTCAAATTCCCCAATTACGATTGAACTACATTATTCAAAATGGGGACATTGGACCCGTATGTATCCGTCCACTACAGATTAAATTGGTAGCATCTCAAAAGGCTCGATGTAATAGAAGAGTCATCATTACTTCTGGTCTCTTCTCGAAGAACTAAAATTCATGGAACTTCAAAAGGTTTTCAGTATTTCATCGAATCAATATCATGTTACTTCGTGAAGTCTCTCGACGTTAAATTGATACATATTATCAAGCACATTTTGAACGACATTGTTGAAAATAGATCATTCAGGCTAGTGCGAAGACCTTCCTCTACCGATTAAACATCTAACATCTCAAAAGGCAAAGTGTAATAGGAGAGCAATTTCTACTCCCACCCTGTACTCGGTGAAACGAAATTCATTCAACTTCGAGTGGCTTTGCGAATTTATACTTATAACCATTCATGTTACTTCGTGAGGCCTAACGACGTTCTATGAGTCCAAATTCCCAAGTTACGATTGAACGACATTATTCAAATTGGGCACTTTAGGCCTGTGTGTAGACCGTCCACTGCTGATTAAACAGCTGACATCTCAAAAGGCTCGATGTAATAGAAGTCATCATCACTTCAGCTCTCTTCTCGATGAACAAAAATTCATTGTAATTCAAAAGCTTTTCCCAAGTTCCTCGAATCTGTGTCATGTAACTTCGTGAAGTCTCACAAGGTTCAATTTTTACATATTATCAAGCACATTAAGAACAACTTTATTAAAAATTGTTCATTCAGCCTAGTGCGAAAGCATTAATCTACCGATTAAACAGCTAACATCTCAAAAGGCAAGGTGTAATGGGAAAGCAATTTCTACTCCCGCTCAGTATTCGATGAAACGAAATTCATTCATCTTCGAGTGGCTTTGCGAAGTTATACTTATCACAATTCATGTGACATCGTGAAGCCTTACGACGCTCTATGAGTCCAAACTTCCAAGTTACTATAGAACGACATTATTCAAAATTTGCACTTTAGGCCTGTGTGTAGACCGTCCACTACATATTAAACAGTTAACTTCTCAAAAGGCTCGATGTAATAGAAGTCATCGTTACTTCAGCTCACTTCTCGGTGAACTAGAATTCATTGTGATTCAAAAGGTCTTCCCAAGTTTCTCGAATTAAAATCATGTAACTTCGTGAAGTCTCACGAGGTTTAATTTATACATATTATCAAGCACATATCGAACAACATTATTCAAAGTTGATCATTCAGGCTAGTGTGAAGTCCTTGTACTTCAGATTAAACAGCAAACATCTCGAAAGGCAAGGTGCAAAAGCAGAGCAATTTTTACTCAAGCCGTGGACTCGATGAAACAGAATTCATTCATCTTCGAGTGGTTTTGCAAAGTTATACTAATTACATATCATGTTACTTCGTGATGTCTCATGATTTCAAATTAGTTCATATTATCAAGCAATTATGGAAAAACCTTATTCAAAATAGATCATTTAACCAAGTGTGAAGTCCTTCCACTACAGATTAAACAGCTAACATTTCAAAATTCTAGGTGTAATAGGAGATCAATTTCAACTCCCTCAGTGCACTCGGTGAAACAAAATTCATTCATCTTCGAGAGGCTTTGCGAAGCTATCCTAATTACAATTCATGTTCCTTCGTGAATTCTCACGACGTTCTATGAATTCAAATTCCCAAGTTGCGATTGAATGACACTATTCAAAATGTGTACTTTAGGCCTGTGTGTAGACCGTCCATTACAGATTGAACTGTTGACATACATTATTCAAAATAGTTCATTCAGGATATTGTGAAGTCCTTGCACTACAGATAAAAAAGCACCCCTTTCAAAAGGCAAGGTGAAATAGGAGAGCAATTTTTACTCCCGCCATGTACTCGATGAAACAAAATTCATTTATCTACGATTTGCTTTGCGAAGTTATCCTAATTACAATTTATGTTGCTTCGTGAATTCTCACCACGTTCCATGAATCCAAATTCTCTAGTTGCGTTTGAACGACAATATTCTAAATGGGGAATTTAGGCCTGTGTGTAGCCCATCCACTACAGATTAAACAGTTAACATCTCAATGGGCGGGAGAATTTGAAAATTGGCTCCGGCTTCATGGTCCAGTACATACATGTTTATACTACTGACGTTCTGTAAATACATATTCTCAAGTAACCAGTGAAGAACTTTCTCCAAAATTATGCTTTCTTTCTTGTGTGTAGCCCGTCTTCTGATCACAATGCTCCTAACAATCAAATGAATCAAAATTACAAGAGAGTCAATGCTACTCCCGCTATTTACAGTCAGAATTAAATTCGTGTAAGTTTGTGTGGTACTAGGTAATTCCACGAATTACCATTCATGTAACTTCATAAGGTCCCAGATGTTCTATGAATTCATTTTCTCAAGCGACCTATAAAAAACTTGATTCAAAATAATGCTTTCTGTATTGTGTGCAGCCCGTCCAACTTTCATAGCACTCCTAAGTATTAAATGTAGCGAAAGAACAAGAGGGTCAAGGCAACTAGCCTACATTTGCCTAGTGAATTAAAATTCGTTTAGGTTTGTTCAGGACTTCAAAGATCCTCGAATTAACATTCATGTTACTTCGTGAGGTCTCAAGACGTTCAATGAACACATATTCTCTGGCAACTATTGAACAACTTTTTTCTAGATAAAACTTTCAAGCAAGTGTGTAGCTCCTCCACCTATCATAACACTCCTAACAATTTAAAAACGAAATAACAAGAGAGTGAATGCATTTCCCGCTGTTTGCCCTCTGAATTAAAATCCGTGTGAGTGTGTGTGGTACCTCGAAGTTCTATTGATTCAAATTCAAGTAAATTTGTGATGTCCCTCGACGTTCTATAAATATATATTCAAAAGCAACTACTGAACAACTTTATCCTGAATAATGCTTTCCTCCTTGTGTATAGCCCGTCCTACCATCAGAATGCCCCTAACATCTAAATGAATCAAAATAACAAGAGAGCCTAGGCTACTCCCGCTATACACCCAATGAATCAAAATTCGTATTAGTTTGTGAGGTACAAGAAATTTCGCGAATTAACTTTCATGTAACTTTGTGAGGTCCCGCGAGGTTTTGTGAATACGTATTCTAGAACAACCATTGAACAACTTTGTAAAAAATAATGCTTCCTTTCTGGGATGCAGCCCGCCGTCCAATCATAACGCTCATAACAATTAAATGGATCAAAATTGCAAGAGAGTCAAGGCTATTCCCGTCATTTACCCCGTGAATTAAAATTCGTGTAGGTTTGTTCGGGACTTCAAAAATCCTCGAATTAACTTTCATGTAACTTCGTGAGGCCCTACGATCTTCAATGAATACATATTCTCAGGCAACTATTGAACAACTTTTTCTAGATAAAGCTTTCAAGCTCGTGTGTAGCTCCTCCTCTTATCATTTCACTCCTCACAATTTAAAAACGAAATTACAAAAGAGTGAATGCTACTCTCGCCGATTGCCCTCTGAACTAAAGTGTGTGTAAGTTTTTGTGGTACTACGGAGTTCTATTAATTAACACTCAAGTAAATTTGTTAGGTCCCTCGACGTTCAGTGAATACATATTCTCAAGCAACCATCGAACAACTTTGTCCAAAATAATGCCTTATTTATTGTGTGTAGCCCGTTCTCCAGTCATAACGCTCCTAACAAATAAGTGAATCAAAGTTACAACAGAGTCCAGTCTACTCCCGAAATTTACCCTCAGAATTGAAATTCGTGTAAGTTTGTGTGGTACTAGGAAATATAGCGAATTAACTAACATGTAACTTTGTGGAGTACCACGACGTTCTGTGAATGCATACTATTAAGCAACCATTGAACAACGTTGTAAAAAATAATACTTACATTCTGGGATGCAGCCCGCCGTCCAATCATAACGCTCATAACAATTAAATGGATCAAAATTGCAAGAAAGTCGAGGCCACTCCCGTCATTTATCCCCTGAATTAAAATTCGTGTAGGCTTGTTCGGGACTTCAAAAATCCTCGAATTAACTTTCAAGTAACTTCGTGAGGTCTCAAGAGATTCAATGAATACTTATTCTCAGGCAACTATTGAACAACTTTTTTCTAGATAAAGCTTCCAAGCACGCGTGTAGCTCCTTCACTTATCATTACTGTCCTAACAATTTAAAAACGAAATAACAAGACAGTGAATGCTACTCCAGCCGTTTGCCCTCTGAACTTAAGTTCGTGTAAGTTTGTGTGGTACTACCAAGCTCCATTATTTACACTCAAGTAAATTTGTTAGTTTCCTCGACGTTCTGTAGACACATATTATCAAGCAACCATTGAACAACTTTGTTCTAGATAATGCCTTGTATATTGTGTGTAGCCCGTCCTCCAATCATTAGGCTCTTAACAATTTAATGAATTAAAATTACAAGAGAGTCAAGGCTACTCCCGCTATTAACCCCCTGAATTAAAATTCGTGTAGGTTTGTTCGGGACTTGAAAATTTCTCGAATTGACATTCATGTAACTTCGTGAAGTCTCAAGACGTTCAATTAATACATATTCTCAGACAACTTTTGAACAACTTTATTCTAGACAAAGCTTTCGAGCTCGTGTGTAGCTCCTTCACTTATCATAACACTCCTGGCCATTTAACAACGAAATAAGAAGAAAGCGAATGCTGATCCCGCCGTTTGCCCTCTGAACTAAACTTCGTGTAAGTTTGTGTGGTACTACAAAGTTGCATTAAATAACACTCAAGAAACTTGTTAGGTCCCTCAAAGTTCTGTAAAAACATATTCTCAAGTAACCATTGAACAACTTTGTCCTAAATAATGCTTAATTTATTGTGTGTAGCCCGTCCTTCCGTCATAACGCTCCTAACAAATAAATGATTCAAAGTTAAAAGAGAGTCAAGGCTACTCCCGCCTTTTACCTCCTGATTTAAAATTTGTGTAGGTTTGTTCGGGACTTCAAAAATCCTCGAATTGACTTTCATATAACTTTGTGAGGCCTCAAGACATTCAATGAATAATTATTCTCAGACAACTATTGAACAACTTTTTTCTAGATAAAGCTTTCAAGCTCGTGTCTAGCTCCTCCATTTATCATTACACTCCAAACAATTTAAAAACGATATAACAAGAAAGAGAATGCTACTCACGCCGTTTGCCCTCTGAACAAAAGTTCGTGTAAGTTTGTGTGGTACTACGAAATTTCATGAATTAACACACTAGTAAACTTGTTAGGTCACTCGACGTTCTATAAAAACATATTCTCAAGCAACCATTGAACAACTTTGTCCAAAATTATGTTTCATTTATTGTGTGTAGCCCATCATCCAGTCATAACGCTCCTAACAAATAAATGAATCAAAGTTACCAGAAAGTCAAGGCCACTCCCGAAATTTACCCTCTGAATTAAAATTCGTGTAAGTTTGTGTGGTATAAGGAAATTTCGCGAATTAACTCCCTTGTAACTTTGTGAGGTCCCACAACGTTTTGTGAATGCATATTATTAAGCAACCATAGAACAAATTTGTAAAAAATAATGTTTCTTTTCAGGGATGTAGCCCGCCGTCCAATCATGACGCTCATAACAATTAAATGGATCAAAATTGCAAGAGGGTCAAGGCTACTCCCGCCATTTACCCCCTGAATTAAAATTCGTGTAGGTTTGTTCGGGACTTCAAAAGTCTTCGAATTAACATTAATGTAACTTCGTGAGGTCTCAAGACGTTCAAATAATACATATTCTTTGGCAACTATTGAACAACTTTTTTCTAAATAAAGCTCTCAAGCACTTATGTAGCTCCTCCACTTACCATAACACTCCTAACAACTTAAAAACGAAATAACAAGAGAGTGAAAGCTACTCCCGCCGTTTGCCCTCTGAACTAAAATTCGTGTAAGTTTGTGTGGTACTACCAAGTTCCATTTATTAACACACAAGTAATGTTGTTTGGTCCCTCGACGTTTTGTAAATACATATTATCAAGCAACCATTGAAAAACTTTCTCCAAAATAATGCTTTATATATTGTGTGTAGCCCGTCCTCCAATCATCACCCTCCTAAAAATTGAATAAATCGAAATTACAAGAGTGTCAAGGCAGCTCCCGCCATTTACCCTCTTAATCAAAATTCGGTTAAGTCAGTGTGGTACTAGGAAATTTCGCGAATTAACTTTCATATAACTTTGTGAGGTCCCACGACGTTCTGTGACTGCATATTATTAAGCAACCATTGAACCACTTTGTAAAAAATAGTGCTTTCTTTCTAGGATGTAGCCCGTCTTCCAATCATAATGCTCTTAACAATTAAATGGATCAAAATGGCAAGAGAGTCAAGGCAGCTCCCGCCATTTAACCTCTGAATCAAAATTTGTGTAAGTTTGTGTGGTACTAGGAAATTTCGCGAATTAACATTCATATAATTTTGTGAGTTCCCACGACGTCATGTGAATACATATTCTAGAACAACCATTGAACAACTTTGTAAAAAATTATGCTTCCTTTCTAGGATTTAGCCCGTCCTCCAATCAAACGCTCATTACAATTAAATGGATCAAAATTGCAAGAGGATCAAGGCTGCTCCCGTCATTTACCCCCAGAATTGAAATTCGTGTAGGTTTGTTCGGGACTTCAAAAGTCCTTGAATTGACATTCATGTAACTTCGTGAGGTCCCAAGACATTCAATGAAAACTTATATTCAGGCAACTATTGAACAACTATTTTTAGATAAATCTTTCAGGCTCGTGTGTAGCTCCTCCACTTATCATAAAACTCCTAACAATTTAAAAACGAAATAACCTGAGAGTGAATGTTACTCACGCCGTTTGCCCTCTGAACAAAAATTCGTGTTAGTTTGTGTGGTACTACGAAGTTCCATGAATTAACACTCAAGTAACCTTTTTAGGTCCTTCAACGTTCTGTAAAAACAAATTCTCAAGCAGCCATTGAACAACTTTGTGCAAAATAATGCTTTATATATTGTGTGTAGCCAGTCCTCCAGTCATAACGCTCCTAACAAATAAATGAATCAAAGTTACAAGAGAGTCAAGGCTACTCCCAAAATTTACCCTCTGAATTAGAATTCGTGTAGGTTTGTTCGGGACTTCAAAAATTCTCGAATTTACTTTCATATGACTTCGTGAGGCCTCAAGACTTTCAAAGAATACTTATTCATCGGCAACTATAGAACAACTTTTTTCAAGTTAAAGCTTTCAAACTCGTGAGTAGCTCCTCCGCTTATCAGAACACTCCTAAAAATTTAAAAACGAAATAACAATAGAGTGAATGCGACTCACGCTGTGAATCGTCTCCGTTTGGAGAAAAAAGCAAATTTTGTTCAAAAAATTTCGAAAAAATCCTCTTTTGAACAAGTTTTTGCATTAACTCTAACAAAAAGCATGTGATTTCATAAAAAATCAGTGGAGTTGATAATTTCATTTACTAGAAATTGAAATTTTTATGAAAAACATGCCTGTTTGACCATCAAATTGACTATTTTTACATGAAATTTCAAAATTTATGTGTGAAATAGGCGTTGTACTCACTTGCTAAATTTGTAAATCCCAATTTCACGTCATGTAGTCCCTGAATCATCACGTGTCATAACTTGCTGTACGCTCGATCTCCATAAAACTTAATAAAATTGGCTAAATTGTCTCCGTTTGGAGAAAAAAGCAAGTTTTGTTCAAAAAATTTCGAAAAAATCCACTTTTGAACTAGTTTTTGCCTTAACTCAAAAAAAGAGCATGTGATTTCATGAAAAATTAGTGGAGTTGATAATTTCATTTACTAGAAATTGAAATTTTCATGAAAAACGTGCCTTTTTGACCATCAAATTGACTATTTTTACAGGAAATTTCAAAATTTTGTCTGAAATAGGCGTTGCACCTACTTGCTAACGCTGTGAACCGTAATTCCACGTCGTGAAGTCCCGAAATCATTACGTGTCATAGCTCGCTGTATGCTCTATCACCATAAAACGTACCAAAATTGGCAAAATCGTATCCGTTTGGAGCAAAAAGCAAATTTTGCTCATTAAATTTCTAAAAAGACCTCTTTTGAACAAGTTTTTGCACCGGATCAAAACAACAGGATCTCATTTCATTTAAAATCAGTAAAGTTGATAATTTCATTTACTAGAAATAGAAATTTACATGAAAAACATGTCTGTTTGACCATCAAATTGACAATTTTTACAGGAAATTTCGAAATTTAGGTGTGAAATAGGCGTTGCACCTACATGCTTACGTTGAAAATTCAAATTTCTTGTCCTAAAATTATTAAATTATTACGTGTCGTAGCTCGCCGTACGCTCGATCACCATAAAACTTACCAAAATTGGCTAAATCTTCTCCGTTTGGAGAAAAAAACAATTTTTGCTCATAAAATTTCGAAAAAGTCCTCTTTTGAGCATCTTTTTGCACTGGATCAAAGAAACAGGATCTCATTACATTAAAAATCAGGAAAGTTGATAATTTCATTTACTAGAAATAGAAATTTTCATGAAAAACATGCCTGTTTGACCATCAAATTGACTATTTTTACATAAAATTTCAAAATTTATTAGTGAAATAGGCGTTGCACCTACTTGCTAACGTTGTAAATCCCAATTTCACGTCATGAATTCCCTAAATCATTATGTGTCATAGCTCGCTGTACCCTCGATCACCATAAAACTTACCAAAATTGTCTAACTCGTCTCCGTTTGGAGAAAAAAAAATTTTTGCTCATAAAATTTCGAAAAAGTCCTCTTTGGAGCATCTTTTTGCACAGGGTCAAACAAACAACATCTGATTGCATGAAAAATCAGTAAAGTTGCTTATTTCATTCACTAGAAAAAGAAATTTTCATGAAAAACATGCCTGTTTGACCATCAAATTGACTATTTTTAATTGAAATTTCTATATTTAGGTGTGAAATTGGCGTTGCACCTACTTGCTAACGCTGTAAACCGTAATTTCACGTCGTGAAGTCCCTAAATCATTACGTGTCATAACTTGCTGTACGCTCGATCACCATAAAACTTAATAAAATTGGCCAAATCGTCTCCGTTTGTAGAAAAAAGCAAATTTTGTTCAAAAAATTTCGAAAAAATCCTCTTTTGAACAAGTTTTTGCATTAACTCAAACAAAGAGCAAGTGATTTCATGAAAAATCAGTGGAGTTGATAATTTCACTTACTAGAAATTGAAATTTTCATGAAAAACGTGCCTGTTTGACCATCAAATTGACTATTTTTACAGGAAATTTCAAAATTTAGGTGTGAAATAGGCGTTGCACCTACTTGCTAACGCTGTAAACCGTAATTTCACGTCGTGAAGTCCCTAAATCATTACGTGTCATAGCTCGCTGTATGCTCTATCACCATAAAACGTACCACAATTGGCAAAATCGTATCCGTTTGGAGCAAAAAGCAAGTTTTGCTCATAAAATTTCGAAAAAGTCCTCTTTTGAACAAGTTTTTGCACCGGATCAAAGAAACAGGATCTCATTTCATTAAAAATCAGTAAAGTTGATAATTTCATTTATTAGAAATAGAAATTTTACATGAAAAACATGTCTGCTTGACCATCAAATTGACTATTTTTACATGAAATTTCAAGATTTATGTGTGAAATAGGCGTTGTACCCACTTGCTAAATTTGTAAACCCCAATTTCACGTCATGTAGTCACTGAATCATCTTGTGTCATAACTTGCTGTACGCTCGATCACCATAAAACTTAATAAAATTGGCCAAATCGTCTCCGTTTGGAGAAAAAAGCAAGTTTTGTTCAAAAAATTTCGAAAAAATCCTCTTTTGAACAAGTTTTTGCATTAACTCAAACAAAGAGCATGTGATTTCATGAAAAATCAGTGGAGTTGATAATTTCATTTACTAGAAATTGAAATTTTCATGAAAAACGTGCCTGTTTGACCATCAAATTGACTATTTTTACAGGAAATTTCAAAATTTAGGTGTGAAATAGGCGTTGCACCTACTTGCTAACGCTGTGAACCGTAATTTCACGTCGTGAAGTCCCTAAATCATTACGTGTCATAGCTCGCTGTATGCTCTATCACCATAAAACGTACCAAAATTGGCAAAATCGTATCCGTTTGGAGCAAAAAGCAAGTTTTGCTCATAAAATTTCGAAAAAGTCCTCTTTTGAACAAGTTTTTTTACCGAATCAACGAAACAGGATCTCATTTCATTAAAAATCAGTAAAGTTGATAATTTCATTTACTAGAAATAGAAATTTACATGAAAAACATGTCTGTTTGACCATCAAATTGACTATTTTTACAGTAAATTTCGAAATTTAGGTGTGAAATAAGCGTTGCACCTACTTGCTAACGTTGTAAGCCCTAATGTCACGTCATGAAGTCTCTAAATCATCACGTGTCATAGCTCGCTGTACGCTCGATCACAATAAAACTTAACAAAATTGGCTAAATCGTCTCCGTTTGGAGAAAAAAGCAATTTTGCTCATAAAATTTCGAAAAAGTCCTCTTTTGAACAAGTTTTTGCACCGGATCAAAGAAACAGGATCTCATTTCATTAAAAATCAGTAAAGTTGATAATTTCATTCACTAGAAATAGAAATTTTCATGAAAAACATGCCTGTTTGACCATCAAATTGACTATTTTTACATGAAATTTCAAGATTTATGTGTGAAATAGGCGTTGTACTCACTTGCTAAATTAGTAAACCCCAATTTCACGTCATGTAGTCCCTAAATCATCACGTGTCATAACTTGCTGTACGCTCGATCACCATAAAACTTAATAAAATTGGCTAAATCGTCTCCGTTTGGAGAAAAAAGCAAGTTTTGTTCAAAAAATTTCGAAAAAATCCTCTTTTGAACAAGTTTTTGCATTAACTCAAACAAAGAGCATGTGATTTCATGAAAAATCAGTGGAGTTGATAATTTCATTTACTAGAAATTGAAATTTTCATGAAAAACGTGCCTGTTTGACCATCAAATTGACTATTTTTACAGGAAATTTCAAAATTTAGGTGTGAAATAGGCGTTGCACCTACTTGCTAACGCTGTAAACCGTAATTCACGTCGTGAAGTCCCTAAATCATTACGTGTCATAGCTCGCTGTATGCTCTATCACCATAAAACGTACCAAAATTGGCAAAATCGTATCCGTTTGGCAAAAAGCCAATTTTGCTCATTAAATTTCGAAAAAGTCCTCATTTGAACAAGTTTTTGCACCGGATCAAAACAACAGGATCTCATTTCATTAAAAATCAGTAAAGTTGATAATTTCATTTACTAGAAATAGAAATTTACATGAAAAACATGTCTGTTTGACCATCAAATTGACAATTTTTACAGGAAATTTCAAAATTTATGTGTGAAATAGGCGTTGCACCTACTTGCTAACGTTGTAAATCCCAATTTCACGTCATGAAGTCCCTAAATCATCACGTGTCATAGCTCGCTGTACGCTCGATCACCATAAAACTTACCAAAATTGGGCTAAATCGTCTCCGTTTGGAGAAAAAAGCAATTTTTGCTCATAAAATTTCGAAAAAAGTCCTCTTTTGAACAAGTTTTTGCACAGGATCAAACAAACAACATCTCATTCATAAAAAATCAGTAAAGTTGATAATTTCATTTACTAGAAATAGAAATTTTCATGAAAAACATGCCTGTTTGACCATCAAATTGACTATTTTTACATGAAATTTCAAAATTTAGGTGTGAAATAGGCGTTGCACCTACTTGCTAACGCTGTAAACCGTAATTTCACGTCGTGAAGTCCCTAAATCATTACGTGTCATAGCTCGCTGTACGCTCGATCACCATAAAACTTAATAAAATTGGCTAAATCGTCTCCGTTTGGAGAAAAAAGCAAATTTTGCTCAAAAAATTTCGAAAAAATCCTCTTTTGAACAAGTTTTTGCATTAACTCAAACAAACAGCATCTCATTTCATGAAAAATCAGTGGAGTTGATAATTTCATTTACTAGAAATAGAAATTTTCATGAAAAACGTGCCTGTTTGACCATCAAATTGACTATTTTTACAGGAAATTTCAAAATTTAGGTGTGAAATAGGCGTTGCACCTACTTGCTAACGTTGTAAACCGTAATTCCACGTCGTGAAGTCCCTAAATCATTACGTGTCATAGCTCGCTGTATGCTCTATCACCATAAAACTTACCAAAATTGGCTAAATCGTATCCGTTTGGAGAAAAAAGCAATTTTGCTCATAAAATTTCGAAAAAGTCCTCTTTTGAACAAGTTTTTGCACCGGATCAAAGAAACAGGATCTCATTTCATTAAAAATCAGTAAAGTTGATAATTTCATTTACTAGAAATAGAAATTTACATGAAAAACATGCCTGTTTGACCATCAAATTGACTATTTTTACAGGAAATTTCGAAATTTAGGTGTGAAATAGGCGTTGCACCTACTTGCTAACGTTGTAAATTCTAATTTCACGTCATGAAGTCCCTAAATCATCACGTGTCATAGCTCGCTGTACGCTCGATCACCATAAAACTTACCAAAATTGGCTAAATCGTCTCCGTTTGGAGAAAAAAGCAATTTTTGCTCATAAAATTTCGAAAAAATCCTCTTTTGAGCATCTTTTTGCACTGGATCAAACAAACAGGATCTCATTACATTAAAAATCAGTAAAGTTGATAATTTCATTTACTAGAAATAGAAATTTTCATGAAAAACATGCCTGTTTGACCATCAAATTGACTATTTTTACATGAAATTTCAAAATTTATTAGTGAAATAGGCGTTGCACCTACTTGCTAACGTTGTAAACCGTAATTTCACGTCATGAAGTCCCTAAATCATTACGTGTCATAGCTCGCTGTACCCTCGATCACCATAAAACTTACCAAAATTGGCTAAATCGTCTCCGTTTGGAGAAAAAAGCAATTTTTGCTCATAAAATTTCGAAAAAAGTCCTCTTTTGAGCAAGTTTTTGCACAGGATCAAACAAACAACATCTCATTGCATTAAAAATCAGTAAAGTTGATAATTTCATTTACTAGAAATAGAAATTTTACATGAAAAACATGTCTGTTTGACCATCAAATTGACTATTTTTACAGGAAATTTCAAGATTTAGGTGTGAAATAGGCGTTGCACCTACTTGCTAACGTTGTAAACCCTAATTTCACGTCATGAAGTCCCTAAATCATCACGTGTCATAGCTCGCTGTACGCTCGATCACCATAAAACTTAATAAAATTGGCTAAATCGTCTCCGTTTGGAGAAAAAAGCAAGTTTTGTTCAAAAAATTTCGAAAAAATCCTCTTTTGAACAAGTTTTTGCATTAACTCAAACAAAGAGCATGTGATTTATGAAAAATCAGTGGAGTTGATAATTTCATTTACTAGAAATTGAAATTTTCATGAAAAACGTGCCTGTTTGACCATCAAATTGACTATTTTTACAGGAAATTTCAAAATTTTGGTGTGAAATAGGCGTTGCACCTACTTGCTAACGCTGTGAACCGTAATTCCACGTCGTGAAGTCCCTAAATCATTACGTGTCATAGCTCGCTGTATGCTCTATCACCATAAAACGTACCAAAATTGGCAAAATCGTATCCGTTTGGAGCAAAAAGCAAATTTTGCTCATAAAATTTCTAAAAAGTCCTCTTTTGAACAAGTTTTTGCACCGGATCAAAAAAACAGGATCTCATTTCATTAAAAATCAGTAAAGTTGATAATTTCATTTACTAGAAATAGAAATTTACATGAAAAACATGTCTGTTTGACCATCAAATTGACAATTTTTACAGGAAATTTCGAAATTTAGGTGTGAAATAGGCGTTGCACCTACATGCTTACGTTGAAAATTCAAATTTCTCGTCCTAAAATTATTAAATTATTACGTGTCGTAGCTCGCCGTACGCTCGATCACCATAAAACTTACCAAAATTGGCTAAATCTTCTCCGTTTGGAGAAAAAAGCAATTTTTGCTCATAAAATTTCGAAAAAGTCCTCTTTTGAGCACCTTTTTGCACTGGATCAAAGAAACAGGATCTCATTACATTAAAAATCAGGAAAGTTGATAATTTCATTACTAGAAATAGAAATTTTCATGAAAAACATGCCTGTTTGACCATCAAATTGACTATTTTTACATGAAATTTCAAAATTTATTAGTGAAATAGGCGTTGCACCTACTTGCTAACGTTGTAAATCCCAATTTCACGTCATGAATTCCCTAAATCATCATGTGTCATAGCTCGCTGTACCCTCGATCACCATAAAACTTACCAAAATTGTCTAACTCGTCTCCGTTTGGAGAAAAAAGCAATTTTTGCTCATAAAATTTCGAAAAAGTCCTCTTTGGAGCACCTTTTTGCACAGGATCAAACAAACAACATCTCATTGCATAAAAAATCAGTAAAGTTGCCTATTTCATTCACTAGAAATAGAAATTTTCATGAAAAACATGCCTGTTTGACCATCAAATTGACTATTTTTACATGAAATTTCAATATTTAGGTGTGAAATAGGCGTTGCACCTACTTGCTAACGTTGTAAACCGTAATTTCACGTCGTGAAGTCCCTAAATCATTACGTGTCATAGCTCGCTGTACGCTCGATCACCATAAAACTTAATAAAATTGGCTAAATCGTCTCCGTTTGGAGAAAAAAGCAATTTTTGCTCAAAAAATTTCGAAAAAATCCTCTTTTGAACAAGTTTTTGCATTAACTCAAACAAAGAGCATGTGATTTCATGAAAAATCAGTGGAGTTGATAATTTCATTTACTAGAAATTGAAATTTTCATGAAAAACGTGCCTGTTTGACCATCAAATTGACTATTTTTACAGGAAATTTCAAAATTTAGGTGTGAAATAGGCGTTGCACCTACTTGCTAACGCTGTAAACCGTAATTTCACGTCTGAAGTCCCTAAATCATTACGTGTCATAGCTCGCTGTACGCTCGATCACCATAAAACTTACCAAAATTGGCAAAATCGTATCCGTTTGGAGAAAAAAAAAATTTTGTTCAAAAAAAAAAAAGTCCTCGTTAGGAGCACCTATTTGCACAGGATTAACAAACAACATCTCATTCATAAAAAAAACAGTAAAGTTTGCCTATTTCATACACTAGAAATAGAAATTTACATGAAAAACAGTTGCTTGACCATCAAAATTGACTATTATTACAGTAAATTTCGAAATTTAAGGTGTGAATAAGTGTTGCACCTACTTGCCTTACGTTGTAAGCCCAATGTCACGTCATGAAGTCTCAAAATCATTCACGTGTCAATTGCTCGCTGTACGCTCATCACAATAAAAACTTAACAAAGAGGCTAAATCGTCTGCGTTTTGGAGAAAAAAGCAATTTTTTTTTTGCTCATTAAAATTTCGAAAAAGTCCTCTTTGAACTATTTCTGCATTAACTCAAACAAAAAGCATGTGAATTTATGAAAAATCCGTGAATACGAAAATTTTAATTACTAGAAATTGAAATTTATCATGAAACACGGTGCCTGTTAGACCATCAAATTTTGACTATTTTTTATACAGAAATTTCAAAATTTTGGTGTGAAACAGGCGTTTGCACCTACTTAGCTAACGCTGTGAAACCGTAATTCCACGTCGTGAAGTCCCTAAATCATTACTGATCATTGCTCGCAGTGTGCTCTATCACAATAAACCGTAACCGAAAATTGCAAAATCGAATTCCGTTTGGAGCAAAAAGCAAATTTTGCATCATTGAAAAATTCTAAAACGTCCTCCTTTTGAACAAGTTTTTGCACCGATGCAAAACAACAGGAATCTCATTTTCATGATTAAAAAAAAAAAATTCAGTAATGAGTTGATAATTTCCATTAACTCAGAAAATAATAAATTTAGTATGAAAAATAGGCACTGTTTGACCATTGCGTCTTTTGACTCGTTCAAATGTGAACAAATATTTAAAACAGTAATTTCGAGAATTTAGGTGTGAAATAAGCGTTTGCACTTACAAACTTTTTTTTACTCCTTTTTTTTTCAAAAAAAAAAAGTGCCTTACGTTTTTCAGAAATAGATTCAAATTTCTCGTCCAAAATATTTTGAAATTTAATTTAAATATTATTACGATAACGTTCGTTAGCGTCGCCCGTACGCTCGATCAAATCATAAAACTTACCACATACAATAGCCTAAATCGTATCTCCGTTTGGATAGAAAAAGCAATTTTGCTCATAAAATTTTCGAAAAAGCCCTCTTTTGAGCAAGTTTCTTTTTGCACTGTAACAAAAAACAGATCTCATTACTTTAAAAATCAGGACAGTTGATAATTTCATTTACTAGAAAATAGAAATTTACATGAAAAACATGCCTGTTTGACCATCAAATTTATTATTTTCATTTTTTTTTTAAATATGCTTGTACCACTTTACTAATTGAAATCAAATTTCATCCGAGTCAAACTTGCCTACCCATAATTACTAAAATCTCGCTGATTTGTAAAAGCAATATTGAAATTTCGTTTTGATTTTTAAAAAAGTTCTTTTGAAATTTTTTAAAAATAAAAAAATTTTAAAAAAAAAATTGATAATATAAAATTTTCAAAAAAAATATAAAAATTTAAAAAAGAAAATTTAAAAAATTTAAAAAATTTTACGCTAAAATTAAAAAAGTAAAATTTAAAATTATCTTTTCGCAGAAAAAAAATAAAATAAAAAAAAATAAAAAAAAATAAAATAAAAAAAAAATAAAAACAAATAAAAATTTAAAATAAAAAAAAAAAATTTATGAAAAAAAGGAAATAAAAAAAAAAAATTTTTAAAAAAAATAAATAAAATTAAAGTAAATAAAAAAAAAAAATTTGCGTAATAAAAAAATTAAAAAAAAATATAAAAAATAAAAAATAAAAAAAAAAAAATAATTTTATAAAAAAAAATTTCAAAAAAATTAAAAAATTTAAAAAAAAATTTTTGAAAAATATTAAAAATAAAAGTAAACAATATTGCACGTTTGAAAATCAAAAAGTAAATTTTCATGAAATTAAAAATTTTTAAAAAAAAAAAAATTTAATTAGAAATTAAAATCAAAAAATATTTCATAAAAAATAGTAAAATATTTTTGATCATAAAAATTTAAAAATTAAAATATATTAAAAATTGTAAAATTTAATTTAAAAAAAACATAACATATAAAAAAACTTACATTAAATTTTAAAATTTGCTACAAATTTAAAAAATTTTTAACTTTTTGAAAAAAAAATTTTGCATAGAAATTAATTTATTATTTTTAAAAAATTTTCATGAAAAATCTGTTTGAATCAAATTTTTTTTACATGAAATTTCAAATTTATAAATAGGCTGATTTGGCTGTTTGTAATTCCGTTTTGAAAGCAATTTTCTACTTTTTAGCTTGTATTTTACTCAAAAAAAAAATAAAAGGAGAAAAAAAAGAAAAAAAAACAAAGAAAAAAGCACCGGAAAAAAAAAAACAAAATATATAAAAAACAGGAAATAAAATTTAAAACATAAAATGAAAAAAAATTGTTTTTTTGACATTTGAATAAAAATGAAAAAAATTTTTTTTGAAATTTTTTTCATAAATAAAAAAAGCTTTTGTACAATTTTCCATATAAAAAAAATAAGTCAAATTTCATAAAAAAAAATAAAAATAAAATATAAATAAATTGTTAACAAAAAAAAAAATTTGTAAAAAATTAAAAAAAAAACATAAAAAAAAAAAAATTCTTTCAAAAAAAAAAAAAATCAATTGCATAAAAATAAGAAAAAAGTGAATTCATAAAAAATTTAGAAATAAAAAATTCATGAAAACATGCCTGTTTTTGACCATCAAATTGACTATTTTTACATGAAAATTTCAATATTTAGGTGTATTGAAATTGGCGTGCACCTTCTTGCTAACGCTGCAAACCTTAATTGTTCACGACGAGAAGAAATTTTTGTCTAATTTCGAAAAATTTTTTTTGATGCCAATTTTTTTTACTGGATCGTGGTTTTTCATTATTTGAAAATTGAAATTAAAAAATTTTTGCGTTTGACCAATTTTTTAATAAATTTTTATTCAATTGCTCATAAATCTATTTGTTATTCGTTTGTGAAGTCTAAATTTCAAATTTCTTTCAACTTTTTAAATTAAAAAAAACACATTGTTAAAAATTGCTTTTTTTTTTTTCATTTCTTTTTCTTGACTTTTTTACAGTCCCCTAAATCATTCACGTGTCATACTGCGCATGCATGCTCTATCACCATAAATAAATTTTAAATCTTTTTAAAAAAAAATATTGTTTTTTAAAAAATTATAAAAGTCCAAAAAGCTTTGCACAAAACAAAACAAACCAAAAAAAAAAAAATTCGTATTTGCACAAAAAAAACAAAAAAACTAATAAAATTGGCAAATTGTCCCCCCCCCCCCTTTCCGTTTGGAGAAACAAAATCAGTTTTGTATCAAATTTTTCAAATTTCGAAAAAAGTCCTCTTTTGAACAAGTTCTTGCATTAACTCAAACGATAGAGCATGTGGATTTTATGATTAAAATTCAGTGTATGGTTAGATAATTTCATTTTTACTAGAAATAAAAAATTTGAAACAAAATTTTATAAATTGAAAATCATAAAAAAAATAAAGTGAAAATTTTTCATCTAGAAAGAAATTGAAAAACGAAATGCCTGTTTGACCATCCCAATTGACTATTTTTACAGGAAAATCAAAAAATTTTGTTGTGAAATAGGCGTTGCACCTACGTTGCTAACGCTGTGAACCCGTAATTCCACCGTCCGTGAAGTCCCCTAAATCATTACGTGTTTCCCATAGCACACTCGCTGATGCACATCTATCAACATACAATTTTTCTCCGTTAGAAAAAAATTTTTAAAATTTAAAAAAAAAATTTTTTGAAAAAAAAAAAATTTTTATAAAAAAATTTAATATAAAAAAAAAAAAAATTTTTAAAAATCTAAAAAAAAAAATTAAAAATTAATTTAAAAAAAAAAAAAAATTTATAAAAAAAAAAAATTTTATTAAAAAATTTTTTTGAAATTAATAAAAAATTTTACAAAATTGAAAAAAATTTATAAAATTTTTAATGAAAAAAATTGGAAAATCATTATTATTGTTAAAAATTGAAAAATTGAAAAAACGTTGTTAATAAAAAAAAAAAAAATAAAAAAAATTTCTAAAAAAAAAGTTTTGAAAAATTGAAAAAAAAAGGATTCAAAAAAAAAAATAGTAAATCAAATAAAAAAATTTGACAGAATTCAAAAAACGTACCAAAAATGGCAAAAATCGTTTGACCAAAATCCGTTTGGAGCAAAAGCCAAAATTTTGCTCATTCATTCTAAATTTAAAGTCCTCTTTTTGAATCATAAGTTTTTTGCACTCATATCAAAACAACAGGATCCCAATTTTTTCAAAAAAATTTTTTTTCAGTAAAAGTTGATAAGTTTGAACAAGTTTTTCTAGAAAATAGCATCATTTACATGAACAACCTGATCTTTCATTGACCATCAAACTGACCAAATTTACAGGAAATTTGAAATTTAGGTGTGACATAGGCTTGCAGCCTACATGCTAACGTTGAAATTCATATTTTCCACGTCCTAAAATTATTAAATTATTACGTGTCGTAAGCTCCTAAATTTTGCCCGTACGCTCCGATCACTCATTAAACTTACCAAAATGGCTAACTCGTCTCCGTATGGGAGAAAAAAGCAATTTTTGCTCATAAAATTTCGAAAAAGTCCTCTTTTGAGCAAGTTTTTGCACCATATCAAAGAAACAGGATCTCATTACATTAAAAAATCAGTAAAGTTGATAATTTCATTTACTAGAAATAGAAATTTTCATGAAAAACATGTCTGTTTGACCATCAAATTGACTATTTTTACAGGAAATTTCAAAATTTTAGGTGAAATAGGCGTTGCACCTACTTGCTAACGTTGAAAATTCAATTTCACGTCATGAATTCCCTAAATTATCATTGTGTCGTAGCTCGCTGTACGCTCGATCACCATAAAACTTACCAAAAATTGGCTAACTCGTCTCCGTTTGGAGAAAAAAGCAATTTTTGCTCATAAAATTTCGAAAAAGTCCTCTTTGGAGCACCTTTTTGCACAGGATCAAACAAACAACATCTCATTACATAAAAAATCAGTAAAGTTGCATATTTCATTCACTAGAAATTGAAATTTTCATGAAAAACATGCCTGTTTGACCATCAAATTGACTATTTTTACAGGAAATTTCTATATTTAGGTGTGAAATAGGCGTTGCACCTACATGCTAACGCTGTAACCGTAATTTCACGTCGTGAAGTCCCTAAATTACGTGTCATAGCTCGCTGTACGCTCGATCACCATAAAACTTACCAAAATTGGCTAAATCGTCTCCGTTTGGAGAAAAAAGCAATTTTGCTCATTAAAATTTCGAAAAAGTCCTCTTTTGAACACCTTTTTGCACAGGATCAAACAAACAGGATCTCATTCATTAAAAAATCAGTAAAGTTGATAATTTCATTTACTAGAAATAAAATTTTCATGAAAAACATGCCTGTTTGACCATCAAATTGACTATTTTTACAGGAAATTTTCAAAATTTTAGGTGTGAAATTGGCGTTGCACCTACTTGCTAACGCTGTGAAACCGTAATTTCGTCGTGAAGTCCCTAAATTCATTTACGTGTCGTAGCTCGCCTGTACGCTCGATCACCATAAAACTTACCAAAATTGGCAAAATCTTCCGTTTGGAGAAAAAAGCAATTTTTGCTCATAAAATTTCGAAAAAGTCCTCTTTTGAACAAGTTTTTGCACTCAAACAAAGAGCAAGTCATTCATTAAAAATCAGTGGAGTTGATAATTTCATTTACTAGAAATAGAAATTTTCATGAAAAACATGCCTGTTTGACCATCAAATTGACTATTTTTACAGGAAATTTCAAATTTAGGTGTGAAATAGGCGTTGCACCTACTTGCTAACGTTGAAAATTCAAATTTCACGTCGTGAAGTCCCTAAATCATTACGTGTCATAGCTCGCTGTATGCTCGATCACCATAAAACTTACCAAAATTGGCAAAATCGTATCCGTTTGGAGCAAAAAGCAATTTTTGCTCATAAAATTTCGAAAAAGTCCTCTTTTGAACAAGTTTTTGCACCGGATCAAAGAAACAGGATCTCATTTCATTAAAAATCAGTAAAGTTGATAATTTCATTTACTAGAAATAGAAATTTACATGAAAAACATGTCTGTTTGACCATCAAATTGACTATTTTTACATGAAATTTCAAATTTAGGTGTGAAATAGGCGTTGCACCTACTTGCTAACGTTGAAAAAAATTTCACGTCATGTATTAAATCATCACGTGTCATAGCTCGCTGTACGCTCGATCACCATAAAACTTAATAAAATTGGCTAAATCGTCTCCGTTTGGAGAAAAAAGCAATTTTTGCTCATAAAATTTCGAAAAAAGTCCTCTTTTGAACAAGTTTTTGCACCGGATCAAAGAAACAGGATCTCATTTAATTAAAAATCAGTAAAGTTGATAATTTCATTTACTAGAAATAGAAATTTTCATGAAAAACATGTCTGTTTGACCATCAAATTGACTATTTTTACAGGAAATTTCAAAATTTAGGTGTGAAATAGGCGTTGCACCTACATGCTAACGTTGAAAATCCAAATTTCTCGTCATGAATTCCCTAAATTATTACGTGTCGTAGCTCGCCGTACGCTCGATCACCATAAAACTTACCAAAATTGGCTAAATCTTCTCCGTTTGGAGAAAAAAGCAATTTTTGCTCATAAAATTTCGAAAAAGTTTTTTTTGAGCAACTTTTTTGCACTGGATCAAAGAAACAGGATCTCATTTCATTAAAAATCAGTAAGTTGATATTTCATTTATAAGAAATAGAAATTTTCATGAAAAACATGCCTGTTTGACCATCAAATTGACTATTTTTACAAGAAATTTCAAAATTTAGGTTGAAATAGGCGTTGCACCTACATGCTAACGTTGAAAATCCCAATTTCTCGTCATGAAATTATTAAATTATTACGTGTCGTAGCTCGCCGTACGCTCGATCACCATAAAACTTAATAAAATTGGCTAAATCTTCTCCGTTTGGAGAAAAAGCAATTTTTGCTCATAAAATTTCGAAAAAGTCCTCTTTTGGCAAGTTTTTGCATCGAATCAAACCACAGAATCTCATTTCATGAAAAATCAGTAAAGTTGATAATTTCATTTACTAGAAATAGAAATTTTCATGAAAAACATGCCTGTTTGACCATCAAATTGACTATTTTTACATGAAATTTCAAATTTAGGTGTGAAATAGGCGTTGCACCTACTTGCTAACTTGTAAATCCAAATTTCACGTCATGTAGTCCCAAAATCATTACGTGTCGTAGCTCGCTGTACGCTCGATCACCATAAAACTTAACAAAATTGGCCAAATCGTCTCCGTTTGGAGAAAAAAGCAAATTTTGCTCATAAAATTTCAAAAAAGTCCTCTTTTGAACAAGTTTTTGCACCTCAAAGAAACATTTTTCATGAAAAATCAGTAGAGTTGATAATTTCATTTACTAGAATAGAAATTTTTCATGAAAAACATGCCGGTTTGACCATCAAATTGACTATTTTTACAGGAAATTTCAAATTTAGGTGTGAAATAGGCGTTGCACCTACTTGCTAACGTTGTAAATTCCAATTTCACGTCATGAAATTTTTAAATCATTACGTGTCATAGCTCGCTGTACGCTCGATCACCATAAAACTTACCAAAATTTGCTAAATCTTCTCCGTTTGGAGAAAAAAGCAATTTTTGCTCATAAAATTTCGAAAAAGTCCTCTTTGAGCACCTTTTTGCACTGGATCAAAGAAACAGATCTCATTCATGAAAAATCAGTGAAGTTGATAATTTCATTTTAGAAATAGAAATTTTCATGAAAAACATGCCTGTTTGACCATCACATTGACTATTTTTACATGAAATTTCAAGATTTATCTGTGAAATAGGCGTTGTACCTACTTGCTAAGTTGTAAACCACTTTCACGTCATGTAGTCCCTAAATCATCACGTGTCATAGCTCGCTGTACGCTCGATCACCATAAAACTTAATTAAATTGGCTAAATCGTCTCCGTTTGGAGAAAAAAGCAAATTTTGTTCAAAAAATTTCGAAAAAATCCACTTTTGAACAAGTTTTTGCATTACCTCAAACAAAGAGCATGTCATTTCATGAAAAATCAGTAAAGTTGATAATTTCATTTACTAGAAATAGAAATTTTCATGAAAAAACATGTCTGTTTGACCATCAAATTGACTATTTTTACAGGAAATTTCGAAATTTAGGTGTGAAATAGGCGTTGCACCTACTTGCTAACGCTGAAAACCGCAATTTCTCGTCGTGAAGTCCCTAAATCATTACGTGTCATAGCTCGCTGTATGCTCGATCACCATAAAACTTACCAAAATTGGCAAAATCGTATCCGTTTGGAGCAAAAAGCAATTTTTGCTCATAAAATTTCGAAAAAGTCCTCTTTTGAGCAAGTTTTTGCACCGGATCAAAGAAACAGGATCTCATTACATTAAAAATCAGTAAAGTTGATAATTTCATTTACTAGAAATAGAAATTTACATGAAAAACTTGTCTGTTTGACCATCAAATTGACTATTTTTACATGAAATTTCAAAATTTATTAGTGAAATAAGCGTTGCACCTACTTGCTAACGTTGGAATCCCAATTTCACGTCATGAATTCCCTAAATCATCATGTGTCATAGCTCGCTGTACCCTCGATCACCATAAAACTTACCAAAATTGTCTAACTCGTCTCCGTTTGGAGAAAAAAGCAATTTTTGTTCATAAAATTTCGAAAAAGTCCTCTTTGGAGCATCTTTTTGCACAGGATCAAACAAACAACATCTCATTGCATAAAAAATCAGTAAAGTAGCCTATTTCATTCACTAGAAATAGAAATTTTCATGAAAAACATGCCTGTTTGACCATCAAATTGACTATTTTTACATGAAATTTCTATATTTAGGTGTGAAATTGGCGTTGCACCTACATGCTAACGTTGAAAATTCAAATTTCTCGTCCTAAAATAATTAAATTATTACGTGTCGTAGCTCGCCGTACGCTCGATCACCATAAAACTTACCAAAATTGGCCAAATCTTCTCCGTTTGGAGAAAAAAGCAATTTTTGCTCATAAAATTTCGACAAAGTCCTCTTTTGAGCACCTTTTTGCACAGGATCAAAGAAACAGGATCTCATTACATTAAAAATCAGGAAAGTTGATAATTTCACTTACAAGAAATAGAAATTTTCATGAAAAACATGCCTGTTTGACCATCAAATTGACTATTTTTACAAGAAATTTCTATATTTAGGTGTGAAATTGGCGTTGCACCTTCTTGCTAACGGTGTAAACCATAATTTTACGTCGTGAAGTCCCTAAATCTTCACGTGTCATAGCTCGCTGAATGCTCTATCACCATAAAACGTTCCAAAATTGGCTAAATCTCCTCCGTTTGGAGAAAAAAGCAATTTTTGCTCATAAAATTTCGAAAAAGTCCTCTTTTGGGCAACTTTTTGTACTGGATCAAAGAAACAGGATCTCATTACATTAAAAATCAGGAAAGTTGATAATTTCATCAACTCGAATAAGAAATGTTCATGAAAAACATGCTAGTTTGACCATGAAATTGACAATTTTTACATGAAATTTCAAAATTAATTTGTGAAATAGGCGTTGCACTTACTTGCTCACGTTGTAAATCCTAATTTCACGTCATGAATTTCCTAAATCATCACGTGTCATAGCTCGCTGTACGCTCGATCACCATAAAACTTAACAAAATTGGCTAAATCGTCTCCGTTTGGAGAAAAAAGCAATTTTTGCTCATAAAATTTCGAAAAAGTCCTCTTTTGAACAAGTTTTTGCACCGAATCAATGAAACAGGATCTCATTTCATCAAAAATCAGTGAAGTTGATAATTTCATTTACTAGAAATAGAAATTTACATGAAAAACCTGCCTGCTTGACCATCAAATTGACTATTTTTACATGAAATTTCAAGATTTATGTGTGAAATAGGCGTTGTACCCACTTGCTAAACTTGTTAACCCCAATTTCACGTCATGTAGTCCCTGAATCATCACGTGTCATAACTTGCTGTACGCTCGATCATCATAAAACTTAATAAAATTGGCTAAATTGTCTCCGTTTGGAGAAAAAAGCAAATTTTGTTCAAAAAATTTCGAAAAAATCCTCTTTTGAACAAGTTTTTGCATTAACTCAAACAAAGAGCATGTGATTTCATAAAAAATCAGTATAGTTGATAATTTCATTTACTAGAAATTGAAATTTTCATGAAAAACGTGCCGGTTTGACCATCAAATTGACTATTTTTACAGGAAATTTCAAAATTTTGGTGTGAAATAGGCGTTGCACCTACTTGCTAACGCTGTGAACCGCAATTCCACGTCGTGAAGTCCCTAAATCATTACGTGTCATAGCTCGCTGTATGCTCTATCACCATAAAACGTACCAAAATTGGCAAAATCTCCTCCGTTTGGAGAAAAAAGCAATTTTTGCTCATAAAATTTCGAAAAAGTCCTCTTTTGGGCAACTTTTTGTACTGGATCAAAGAAACAGAATCTCATTTAATTAAAAATCTGGAGAGTTGATTATTTCATTTACTAGAAATAGAAATTTTCATGAAAAACATGCCTGTTTGACCATATAATTGACTATTTTTACATGAAATTTCAAAATTTATTTGTGAAATAGGCGTTGCACCTACTTGCTAACGTTGTAAACTCTAAGTTCACGTCAATAAGTCCCTAAATCATCACGTGTCATAGCTCGCTGTACGCTCGATCAGTAGGTCAGTGAGACCACAGAAAGTTGAAATAATTTTGTTGCATCGGGTAAACAGCGAGAGTAACGATTACTCTGATTTTACTTCTAGTCTTTTGAGATTCTTACTTTTTATTCTAGTGTGTACGGGCCACACTCTAGCCTGAAAATCTTATTTAGAATGATGTTGTACAATTGCAATTTGAAACAGTGGTTTCGAACAGCGTCGTGAGATTTTAGGATGTAAAATAAATCTTAATTCGTCAAACTTCGTAAAAGCACTCAGAGTTGAATTAATTTCGTTGGATCGGTTAATCAGCGGGAGTAACGATGTCTACTTTATTACATCGAGCCTTCTGAGAAGGTAACTAATTAATATAAAATGTACGAGCCACACTCGGGCCCGAAAACCGTATTTTGAATTATGTTGTTCAACTGTAATTTGGAACCATGGATTCAAAAGACGTCGTGAGATTTTACGAAGTAAAATAATTTTAATTCGTAGAACTTTGTGAGACCACTCAAAGTTGAATTAATTTCGTTGCATCGGGTAAACGGCAGGAGTAACGATGGCTGTCTTATTACATCGAGTCTTCTGAGAAGTGAACTGTTTAATCTAAAGTGTACGAGCCACACTCTAGCCTGAAAACCCTATTTAGAATCAAGTTGTCCAATTGTAATCTGAAACTATGTATTCAAAGGACGCAATGGGATTTTACCGACACAAATAAATTTTGATTCGTAGAACTTCGTGAGACCACAGAAAGTTGAAATAATTTCGTTGCATCGGGTAAACGGCGAGAGTAACGATTACTCTGATTTTACATCGAGTCTTTTGAGATTCTCACTGTTTATTCTAGAGTGTACGGGCCACACTCTAGCCTGAAAACCTTATTTAGAATCATGTTGTTCAATTGTAATTTGAAACAATGGATTCAAAGGACGTCGTGAGATTTTACGAAGTAAAATAATTTTAATTCGTAGAACTTCGTAAGACCACTCAAAGTTGAATTAATTTTGTTGCATCGGGTAAACGGCGGGAGTAACGATGGCTGTCTTATTACATCGAGTCTTCTGAGAAGTTAACTGTTTAATCTAAAGTGTACGGGCCACACTCTAGCCTGAAAACCCTATTTTGAATCATGTTGTCCAATTGTAATCTGAAACTATGTATTCAAAGGACGCCATGGGATTTTACGGACTCAAATAAATTTTGATTCGTAGAACTTCGTGAGACCACACAAAGTTGAAATAATTTCGTTGCATCGGGTAAACGGCGAGAGTAACGATTACTCTGATATTACATCTAGTCTTTTGAGATTTTTACTGTTTATTCTAGAGTGTACGGGCCACACTCTAGCCTGAAAACCTTATTTAGAATCATGTTGTTCAATTGTAATTTGAAACAATGGATTCAAAGGACGTCGTGAGATTTTACTAAGTAAAATAATTTTCAATTATTAGACCTTCGTAAGACAACACAAAGTTGAATTAAATTTGTTGCATCGGGTAAATGGCGGGAGTAACGATGGCTGTCTTATTACATCGAGCCTTCTGAGAATTTAACAGTTTAATCTAAAGTGCACGGGCCACACTCTAGAATGAAAACCCAATTTTGAATCATGTTGTCCAATTGTAATCTGAAACTATGGATTCAAAAGACGCCATGGGATTTACGGACTCAAATAAATTTTGATTCGTAGAACTTCGTGAGACCACACAAAGTTGAAATAATTTCGTTGCATCGGGTAAACGGCGAGAGTAACGATTACTCTGATATTACATCTAGTCTTTTGAGATTTTTACTGTTTATTCTAGAGTGTACGGGCCACACTCTAGCCTGAAAACCTTATTTAGAATGATGTTGTACAATTGCAATTGGAAACTTTGGATTCGAACAACGTCGTGAGATTTTAGGATGTAAAATAAATCTTAATTCGTCAAACTTCGTAAAAGCACTCAGAGTTGAATTAATTTCGTTGCATCGGGTAATCGGCGGGAGTAACGATGGCTACCTTATTACTTCGAGTCTTCTGAGAAGGTAACTGATTAATATACAATGTACGGGCCACACTCGAGCCCGAAAACCGTATTTAGAATCATGTTGTTCAACTGTAATCTGAAACCTTGGATTCAAAAGACGTCGTGAAATTTTACGAAGTAAAATAAGTTTTAATTCGTAGAAGTGCGTGAGACCAAACAAAGTTGAATTTATTTCGTTGCATCGGGTAAACGGCGAGAGTAACGATTACTCTGATATTACATCTAGTCTTTTGAGATTCTCACTGTTTATTCTAGAGTGTACGGGCCACACTCTAGCCTGAAAACCTTATTTAGAATCATGTTGTTCAATTGTAATTTGAAACAATGGATTCAAAGGACGTCGTGAGATTTTACAAAGTAAAATAATTTTCAATTTTTAGACCTTCGTAAGACAACACAAAGTTGAATCAAATTTGTTGCATCGGGTAAACGGCGGGAGTAACAATTGCTGTCTTATTACATCGAGTCTTCTGAGAATTTAACAGTTTAATCTAAAGTGCACGGGCCACACTCTAGACTGAAAACCCTATTTTGGATCATGTTGTCCGATTGTAATCTGAAACTATGTATTCAAAGGACGCCATGGGATTTTACGGACTCAAATAATTTTGATTCGTAAAACGTCGTGAGACCACACAAAGTTGAAATAATTTCGTTGCATCGGGTAAACGGCGAGAGTAACGATTACTCAGATATTACGTCTAGTCTTTTGAGATTTTTACTGTTTATTCTTGAGTGTACGGGCCACACTCTATCCTGAAAACCTTATTTAGAATCATGTTGTTCAATTGTAATTTGAAACAATAAATTGAAAGGACGTCGTGAGATTTTACTAAGTAAAATAATTTTCAATTATTAGACCTTCGTAAGACAACACAAAGTTGAATAAAATTTGTCGCATCGGGTAAATGGCGGGAGTAACGATGGCTGTCTTATTACATCGAGCCTTCTGAGAATTTAACAGTTTAATCTAAAGTGCACGGGCCATACTCTAGAATGAAAACCCAATTTTGAATCATGTTGTCCAATTGTAATCTGTAACTATGTATTCAAAGGACCCCATGGGATTTTACGGACTCAAATAAATTTTGACTCGTAAAACTTCGTGGGACCACACAAAGTTGAAATAATTTCGTTGCATCGGGTAAACGGCGAGAGTAACGATTACTCTGATATTACATCTAGTCTTTTGAGATTTTTACTGTTTGTTCTAGAGTGTACGGGCCACACTCTATCCTGAAAACCTTATTTAGAATGATGTTGTATAATTGCAATTTGAAACTGTGGATTCGAACAACGTCGTGAGATTTTAGGATGTAAAATAAATCTTAATTCGTCAAACTTCGTAAAAGCACTCAGAGTTGAATTAATTTCGTTGCATCGGGTAATCGCCGGGAGTAACGAAGGCTACCTCATTACATCGAGCCTTCTGAGAATGTAACTGATTAATATACAATGTACGGGTCACACTCGAGCCCGAAAACCGTATTTTGAATCATGTTGTATAATTGCTATTTGAAACTGTGGATTCGAACAACGTCGTGAGATTTTAAGATGTAAAATGAATTTTTATTCCTAGAACTTCGTAAGACCTCTCAAAGTTGAATTAATCTCGTTGAATCGGGTAAACGGCGGGAGTAACGATGGCTGTCCTATCACATCGAGTACGGGCCTCACTCTTGCCCGAAAGCATTATTTTGAATAATGTTTTTCAATTAAATAAAAAAAACTTTAATTCGTAGAACTTTCTGAGACCACACAAATTTGAATTAATTTCGTCTCATCGGGTAAACTGCGGAAGAAACGATGACTCTCATATTACATCGATTCTTTTGACATTTTCACTGTTTAGTCTCGAGTGTACGGGCCACACTCTAGCCTGAAAACCTTAATTTGAATCATGTTGTTCAATTGTCCTTTGAAATTGAGAATTCGAAAGAAGTCGTGAGAGTTTACGAAGGAAAATTAATTTTAATTCGTAGACCTTCGTAGGAGGATTCAAAGTTGAATTTATTTCGTTTCATCGGGTACACGGCAGGAGCAACGATGACTGTCTTATTACATATGGTCTACTGAGACGTTAGTTGTGTAGTCTAGAGTGTACGGGCCACACTCTAGCCTGAAAAACTTATTTTGAGTCATGTCATTCAATTGTAATTTGAAACTGTGGATTCGAAGAACGTCGTGAGATTTTACGAAGAAAAATGAATTTTTATTCGTAGAACTTCGTAAGACCTCTCAAAATTGAATTAATCTCGTTGCATCGGGTAAACGGCGGGAGTAACGATTGCTGTAATATTACATCGAGTACGGGCCTCACTCTTGCCCGAAAGCATTATTTTGAATAATGCTTTTCAATGAAATTAAAAAAATTTTAATTCGTCGAACTTTGTGAGACCACACAAATTTGAATTAATTTCGTCTCATAGATTAAACTGCGGAAGAAACGATGACTCTCATATTACATCGAGTCTTTTGATATTTTTACAGTTTAGTCTCGAGTGTCCGGACCACACTCTAGCCTGAAAACCTTATTTTGAATCATGTTGTTCAATTGTCATTTGAAATTGAAAATTCGTAAGAAAACGTGAGAGTTTACGAAGGAAAACAAATTTTAAATCGTAGAAATTCGTAAGACCATTCAAATTTGAATAAATTTCGTTGCATCGATTATACGGCGGGAGCAACGATAACTGTCTAATTACATCGAGCCTTTGGATATGTCAACTGCTTATTCTAAAGTGTACGGGCCACATTCAAGCTTGAATTTTGAATCATGTTGTTCAATTGTAATTTGAAACTGAGTATTCGAAACAAGTCGTGAGACTTTACGAAGTAAAATAAATTTTAATTCGTAGAACATTGTAAGAGCACTCAAAGTTGAATTAATTTCGTTGCATCGGGCAAACGGCTAAAGTAACGATGGCTGTCTTATTACATCGACTTTTCTGGGAAGTTAACTGTTCAGTCTAAAGCGTACGGGCCTCACTCTAGCCTGAAAACCCTATTTTGAATCATCTTGTTCCATAGAAATTAGAAACTATGATTTCAAAGGACGTCGTGATATTTGACGAAGTAAAATAAATTTTAAATAGTAGAACTTCGTAAGACAAAACAAAGTTGAATTAATTTCGTGACATCGGGTAAACGGCGGGAGAAACGAAAACTGTCTTATTACATCGAGTCTTCTGAGACGTTAACTGTTTAGTCTGGAGTCTACGGGCCACACTCTAGCCTGAAAATTCTATTTTCAATCATGTTGTTCAATTTTAATTTGAAACTGTGGATTCGAAAGAAGTAGTGAGATTTTACGAGAGAAAATAAATTTTAATTCGTAGAATTTCGTAAAACCATTCAAAGTTGAATTAATTTCGTTGCATCTGGTAAACGGCTTGAGTAACGATGGCTGTCTCATTACATCGAGTCTTCTGAGACCTTAACTGTTCAGTCTAGAGTTTACGGGCCACACTCTAACCTTAAAACGCAATTTTGAATAATGTTGTTCAATTGTAACTTGAAGCAATGGATTCAAAAGAGAGATTTTACGAAGTAAAATAAATTTTAATACGTAGAACTTTGTAAGACGTCACAGAGTTGAATTAATTTCGTAGCTTCGGGTATACTGCGGGAGAACCGATTGCTCTCATATTACATCGAGTCTTTTGAGATGCAAACAGTTTTGTCAAGAGTGTACGGGCCACACTCTAACCTGAAAACCTTATTTTGAATCATGTTGTTCAATTGTAACTTGAAACCATGTATTCAAAGGACGTCGTGAGGTTTTACTAAGTAAAATAAATTTAATTCGAAGAACTTCAAGAGACAACACAAAGTTGAATTAATTTTAATTCGTAGAATTTCGTAAGATCACTCAAAGTTGAATTAATTTCGTTGCATCAAGTAAATAGCAGGAGTAACGATGGCCGCCTTATTACATCAAAACTTCTAAAATGTTGACTGTTAAATCAAAAGTGAACGAGCCACACTATAGCCTGAAAACCCAATTTTGAATCATGTTGTCCAATTGTAATCCGAAACTATGTATTCAAAGGACGCCATAGGATTTTACGGACTCAAATAAATTTTGATTCGTTGAACTTCGTGAGACCACACAAAATTGAGATAATTTCGTTGCATCGGGTAAACGGCGAGAGTAACCATTACTCTGATATTACATCTAGTCTTTTGAGATTTTTACTGTTTATTCTAGAGTGTACGTGCCACACTCTAGCCTGAAAACCTTATTTAGAATGATGTTGTACAATTGCAATTTGAAACTGTGGATTCGAACAACGTCGTGAGATTTTAGGATGTAAAATAAATCTTAATTCGTCAAACTCCATTTGGAGTTGAATTAATTTCGTTGCATCGGCTAATCGGCGAGAATAACGATGGCTACCATTTTACATCGAGCCTTCTGAAAAGGTAACTGATTAATATACAATGTACGAGCCACACTTGGGCCCGAAAACCGTTTTTTGAATCATGTTGTTCAACTGTAATTTGGAACCATGGATTCAAAAGACGTCGTGAGATTTTACGAAGTAAAATAAGTTTTAATTCCTAGAAGTGCGTGAGGCCAAACAACGTTGAATTTATTTCGTTGCATCGGGTAAGCGGCATGAGTAACGATTGCTCTCATATAACATCGAGTTTTTTGGGATATTTACTGTTTCGTCTAGAGTGTCGGGGCATCACTCCAGCCTAAAAACCTTATTTGGATCATGTTTTCAATTGTAATTTGAAACAATCGATTCAAAGGAAGTCGTGAGATTTTACGAAGTAAAATAATTTTAATTCGTAGAACTTCTTAAGACCACTCAAAGTTGAATTTAATTTAGTTGCATTGGGTAAATGGCGGGAGTAACGATGGCAGTCTTATTACATCGACTCTTCTATGAAGTTAACTGTTTAATCTAAAGTGTACGAGCCACACTCTAGCCTGAAAACCCTATTTTGAATCATGTTGTCCAATTGTAATCTGAAACTATGCATTCAAAGGACGCCATGGGATTTTACGGACTCAAATTAATTTTGATTCGTCGAACTTCGTGACACCACACAAAGTTGAAATAATTTCGTTGCATCGGGTAAACGGCGAGAGTAACGATTACTCTGATATTTGATCTAGTCTTTTGAGATTTCTACTGTTTATTCTAAAGTGTACGTGCCACTCTCTTGACTGAAAACCTTATTTAGAATCATGTTGTTCAATTGTAATTTGAAACAATGGATTCAAAGGACGTCGTGAGATTTTACAAAGTAAAATAATTTTCAATTATTAGACCTACGTAAGACAACACAAAGTTGAATAAAATTTGTTGCATATGGTAAACGGCGGGAGTAACAATGGCTGTCTTATTTCATCGAGTCTTCTGAGAATTTAACAGTTTAATCTAAAATGCACGGGCCACACTCTAGCCTGAAAACCCTATTTTGAATCATGTTGTCCAATTGTAATCTTAAACTATGCATTCAAAGGACGCCATGGGATTTTACGGACTCAAATTAATTTTGATTCGTAGAACTTCGTGACACCACACAAAGTTGAAATAATTTCGTTGCATCGGATAAACGGCGAGAGTAACGATTACTCTGATATTACATCTAGTCATTTGAGATTTTTACTGTTTATTCTAGAGTGTACGGGCCACACTCTAGCCTGAAAACCTTATTTAGAATGTGTAACATTAAAATGTTCCATTTCCATAGCTTTTATTTCCGTTTTTGTTCGGAGCTCTGATTTTCCTTCTTTTGGGAGAAATTGGCTGGAGTAGGAGGCCATAGGGTTCTACTAATTGCTTGGGTACCATTTACGTCACCATCTGACGTTGCTAGAAGAGCGATATGTCGTTTATATCGGGATGTTTCGAGTGTTCATCTATTTACCGTACCGTACCGTTTCTTTTCTCTTACCGCTTTAGATGGATGCTGGGTCATCTTGATGTATCTCGTGTCGTTCTTCGTTTTTCCGGGTTAGGTCCTGGATCTATAAGATTTAGGCCTGTTCACTTGGTTGCAGGGTGACGTCTTTTCGTTGTCCTTGCAAACAATCTATTCCTTGAATTGTCTGAGAGCCATTTAAGCTTCTTGAGGGTGTGCTATAACAACCTTCACGCTGTCTCTGCTGCAGTGTCCCGTACCTTTATCCTTTCTTTTCTTTATTGTTTCTACTTCTTTCAGCAGTAGACTTTCAGAGGTAGGGATGCAACCCCGCTTAATGGAGTCTCCCTTTTCCTTCCTTCCCTCTTAAGCTCTGGGCTCCCGAAACTGAAGGTCTCTCTCTACCCTTTTTCTTTCCTTTTATTTTTGTACGTATCGGGGGATCAACGGTACCATTTGATTATCGTCAATTTGATTTCATTTGGTCTACTTATTTTCCCTTTTCTGTTTTCGACCATCTTTCGCTGTTTGGGGATGTTTTGATTTTTAGTTGAGGTGATAACGATTTTTAAACAACCTGATAATTGTCGGTATTGCAGTATCCTGCCTTTTTCATTTCCGGTACTCGGTTAGCCAAAACGGCGTTGTTTATTGTGTTTATTCTATTTTCGCCCTTAATTACTAGTACTAACGGCGTTCATGAACACGGTGTCGTTTTGAACTGTGCGCAATCACGTTTTCGGAAAACACGTTTTCAGTACCCCGAATTTGTAGCGTTCACTTCCCTTTTCAACGTTGAATTTGTCAGACGTTCGTTTACGTTTCGTTTTTTTTCAATTTAATAATTGGGATTTACCGTACCGATTCCTTTGTGGAATATTTTCGATATCGTTAAATACCCCGGAGAAAGGTAATATTTTCTTTTCAAATTCATTCTTTGGGGTTCTAATTCGATTGTTTAGGGGTATCTTTAGAGACCTGGAATAAATCCGGAGTTTTTGGTTTGCACAAGCATTTTTTGGCGTTATTCATCCAGTACCGGTACTATCGCTCATTCAGTGGCGTAATTGGCTGCATTCAACGTAGGGTATTTCCTTCGTCGTTCCTGATACCGTGCGTTTCACTCATCCAGTGGCGTGGCGTGGATTAAATCATCGTACCGTGGCATCGAAAACGATAAGTTTAATCTTTATTTAATGTTTCTATTAACGTACCTTTGCCTACGTCCTACGAGACTGTTTTTTTGATTTTCTAGGCAAATTGCGTTTCGCTAAGATCATTATCAGTTCAATAATATAATTTGTATTATTTTGAACGTTTCGTTAATTAACTATAATATTTTCTCTTTGGTTTCAATTTTTGCTAATTCTTTGTTAAATTGTCCAGTCACACAGGATTTATCTAAGGTATGTGACCTTGTATCGCGTATCTCCTGTGTGATTGATAATCAAAGAATCTAGTAGTAAATTTTAAAAATCATTTTCATTAATTTTATAAATTATCTAAATTTCAAAACGAGTTCGAACTCTATTAGCATAATAGAAAACTAAACCACATTATTAGAGTGGTAGATTTCCCTTCCATTTGTTATTTTTTTGTAAATCATTAAATTGTTTGATTTCAACTTTATTTTGTTTAACGGAATCCTATTCCACGATTGTGGGATTCTATAAATTTTATAAATCGTGGTGGCGCCCTTTAACAGCTATTTTTAGAAACATAAGAACCCTCACCGAACCCATCCATCGCTCCTGATTACTGAGCAACGGGTATACACAAAGTGTTGGTTATATAATTTTTGGCGCCCTGAACGTGGGGCTCGACTTTATAGTTTCCAATCATCAATCGTTAATTATATTGGGGACGGTTTTTAAGAATAGCTGGCTTTGCCGTTTCTTTATCGTTTCATTATTTGACTGTAATAATTTTTTGTAAAATGGATAATGATTTTAATACGATCCATGCTAGATTTCTTCTTGATGATCAGCTTGATTATGAGCTGCGAATCAGGAAGTTACGTGCAAAAAATACGCGGTCTAGTAGAATTAAGACTTTGCAGCGCGCACTGGATAAGGGACTTGAAATTATCCCCGATCCCAAATTTACTTGGGATACCGAGGTTGATATTATAAACCGTACCTTAGAAGGTATAACCACTGCTATTATGGAGCTGGATGAGCAAACTGTTTATAACGTTGAGGATGATAATATTCGCCGTATTTGTTCGCGTATTGCGCACATTTCAAAGAGAATCTCTCGTGTAACGTATGACGTTAACGCCGATAATAGTACTCACATTCGCGAAATCATTGAGTCTTGGCTTGGTACTTGCCTTGAATTTGAAAGCGACGTTTTGGATAAATGCATGGAGCCTGTCAATAACGACGTTTCTTTTCGTGCTTTAAATCTTTCTCACCGTGATTCTGCGGGTCCTGAAGCCGCAAGTCCTTCTTTCAAGTCCGTTCCAGTTTATAAATGGGGTATTAAATTCGATGGTAAGGGTGACGTTCTTGAGTTTATTGAGAAAGTAAAAGATTATCAGGTTGCGCGAAACGTTTCCGAGTCCGAGCTGTGTAATTCAGCTTTTGATCTTTTTTCCGATTCCGCCCAAGTCTGGTATAAATCGATTCGTTCTAAGGTAACTGATTGGTCTTCTCTGGAGACTATTTTAAAACGTTCTTTTCTTCCTATCGATCACGATGATAAACTCATGGATGAGTTAAAGGCTCGTAAACAACGCCGGAATGAGACTATAATAATTTTCGTTGCTGAAATTAACACGTTGTTTAATCGATTGGCGGTGCCATTAAATGAATCAGCTAAATTAAAAATTATTCGAGGAAATTTATTGCCTTATTATATATCGGCTTTGGCCTTGGAAGACATCGATACCATTGATGAATTGATTGAGTTATGTAAAAACCTAGATGTCGCTTATGAATTGCGAAGGAAATCTACCGTTTCTACCAAAAATTCTGTTTCGTTACCGCCTTCTAGTAACCCTCTCAATCGACCTTCCACTTCTAACGCGGCTGTCACTACGGTAGTGAGAAAACCCAAGGTCTCTCCTTGCTGGAATTGTGGAGAAGCGGGTCACGGCTATTCCAGGTGTTCAAAAGGCGAAAAAGAGATTTTGTTATCGTTGTGGTACTGCTGATGTAACTGTAAATTCGTGTCCCAAATGTCGTCCGGGAAACGCCAAATAGGAACGTCGATTGACGGTCGTGTCACGTTCCTACAGAAATTTACGGCCGGGATTCCTCGTTCGAATCATACCGTTTCGTCCTCTGATACGCCTGTTAAATTCGATCCTCACGATTGGAAACGCTGGTTAGATACCATAAGTAATTTCTGTACTCCCAAATCCTCCCGTGAGCTTGTTTCTGTCTTCCTTCCTAAGGATCGCGATAATCGTCCTTTTCTTACCGTCCGTGTCTTCGATGTTCAATTCGAAGCCTTAGTCGATTCGGGGTCTTGTTGTACCATTTTGGGTAAAAATGGTCTCCACATCCTAGAGCCTCTTTTTTCCAAATTGAGAGTCAATAAATATCGTTCATTAAATCACACACTTAGAACAGCTGATGGGAAATCACAAAACATCCTGTATTCCGTCGAGGTACCGATGTCCGTTGATAATGTAACCAGGAAGATTCTCATTTATATAGTGCCTTCGGTTCAACATGATTTAATTTTGGGCAGTGATTTCTGTCGGTTGTTTCAAGTGCAAATTGATTACTCAGATTCTACGTTTAATTTCTTAAATAAAAGACCAGTGGAGGTTGCCGATTGTGAGTCCCATTCTTTGGAAGTTTCTGTTCAACAACAATAATCTATCGATTCCATCTATAATATTTTTCAGTCTCTCGCTCGTGATGGAAAACTAGGTAGAACCAATAAAATGGTTTACCATATCGATACCGGTGAAGCTAAACCTTTTAAAGCTAGACAGTTTTGGTGGTCACCATATATACTAAAAGAAATCAACAAACAAATCGATCAGATGTTGGAAGACGATATTATTGCACCCTCTAGTAGTGCTTGGTCTTCTAATATTTTGCTAGTTAAAAAGTCCTCCGGTGATTTTCGATTATGTTTAGATGGCCGAGAATTGAACAAAGTCACTAAAAAGGATAATTATCCCCTGCCTATAGTCGACCGAATTTTGAGTTTGTTGCGTAATGCAAAGTACTTCTCTTCAATTGATTTAAAGCAAGCTTTTTGGCAGATTCCTTTGGACGACGAGTCTAAAGAGAAAACTGCTTTCGCTGTACCCGGTCGTGGTTTGTTTCATTTTAACGTTCTTCCTTTTGGTCTTTGTAACGCACCCCAAGTGCAACAACGATTGATGGAGGTATTATTTGGTCCTGAGATTGAACCACACATTTTCGTTTATTTAGACGACCTCATAATTCTGTCGTCAACTTTCGATGAGCATGTCGAACTCTTACGTGTGGTTGCTCAACGATTGAATGAGGCCCATCTTACCATTAATATGGACAAATGTCATTTTTTCCAAACGTCTTTAAAATACTTGGGGTATATTGTTGATTCTTCTGGTTTGCGTACAGATCCTTCTAAGATCGAATCCATGGTTAATTATCCTGTTCCTACCAATGCTACCTCAATCAAACGTTTTGAGGGCATGTGCTCGTGGTATCGTCGATTTATTCCACATTTCTCTTCCCGGATGGCACCTATTCGTAAACTTCTTAAAAATAAGAAGAAACGTCAACCTATCGAGTGGAATGAGGAGGCTGACAAAGCTTTTCGAGAAATTAAACAAGCTCTTGTTTCAGTTCCGGTTCTCGCCGGTCCTGATTTTACCAAACCTTTTGTCATTCATACCGATGCTTCTGATTAGGGTCTTGGAGCCATGCTCACCCAAACTATCGATGGTAACGAATGTGTTATCGCTTATGCCAGCCGGACACTCAATCGCGCTGAACAAAATTATAGTGTGACAGAGCGAGAATGTCTGGGGGTAGTCTTTGCTGTGGAAAAATTTCGTCCTTATGTCGAGGGTACTCATTTCACCATCATTACAGAACATTATTCTTTATTGTGGTTGCATCGTATGAAAGATCCCGCAGGTAAACTTGCTCGATGGCGAGTCCGCCTGAACCAATTTTCCTTCGATTTAGTACACCGGAAAGGAAAATTTAATATCGTTCCTGATGCCTTATCTCGAGTTTCTAAGGAAATCGCCGCTATCACGGATGTTTCAAATTCTTATCTTGATGTCACTATCGACGATAAAGTCGATACCGAGTATGCTCGGTTACGTAATCGAATCTTAGACAAGCCGGATAGTTTTCCCGGATGGAAGGTCCAGGGACGGTTCATTTTCAAATTTTTACCGTGTAAAATTAATTTTTCAAGTAATGTTCCGGAATGGAAATTGTTAGTTCCTAAGGGTCAAAGGACTCAAGTTATAAAGCTTTGCCACGACGTTCCTACCGCAGCTCATCTGGGCTATTTTAAAACCCTTTCTCGGGTGAGCCTTAATTATTATTGGCCTAAAATGCGACGTGCTATTTATCGTTATGTCTCCACCTGTGAGACTTGTCAATCTCAAAAAGCCCCGACTGTGGGTCAAGCTGGCTTGATGGGTAAGGAAAAACTTGTAAAATTTCCGTTTCAGGTCATTTCTCTGGACCTAATAGGACCACTACCTCGTTCTAAAAACGGTTTTTCGTATCTTTTGGTTATTGTCGATTGGTTTACCAAATATGTTATTTTGCATCCCCTTAAAAAAGCCACTAGTTCCGGCATCACTCAATACTTGGTGAACCAAGTTTTTCTAGTTTACGGAGTACCCGAGTTTATTCTTGTTGATAATGGTAAACAATTTATTGGACAAGATTTTGTCGATTCCTGTAAATCCTTCCATGTCCAAAAAATATGGTTTCTAGCTAAATATCATCCGCAGGCTAATCCCACAGAACGTTATAATCGTATCATTGGGACTGCAATTCGAAGTTATATCAACAAGAATCATCAACGATGGGATAGTGAAATACATAAAATCGGTTATGCCATTCGTACTTCTGTTAGTGAAGTTACAGGATTTAGTCCTGCCTTTTTAACTTTTGGCCGTGTCATCCCTTGCTCGGGAGAATTTTATGGTAAAACCCATCAAACCCCCGAGTCTTTAAAAGCTTACAGTCGTAAGGACTATGCCAAGGACTTGGAACATCTTCGAGAAATTTTTGAAGTGGTAATTAATCGATTACATAAAGCATATAATCGGAACGCTAAAGTATATAATCTCCGGAAACGGGATGTTGAATTTTTCGTTGGCGATAAGGTTTGGAAACGCAATAAAGTGTTATCCAGTGCCGTCAAAAATTTCTCGCAAAAATTAGCTCCTCGGTATATTCTGTGTACTGTACGTAAAAAATTATCCAAATTGGTTTATGAACTTGTCGATGACAGGGGAATTAAAATTGGGTCTTGGCATATTAAAGATCTAAAACCTTTCCGTGGATCTTCTGATCTCTCGGATGACGTATCTGATATCGTCTCTAATTAAAGGTTATAATATATGTTCGCAGTTATGAGTGGTTTCGCTGAATGGACTTTTTCTTTTCCCGATTGTGTCATTTTTACCGATTTTCTGTTTTATTCTGTTCTAAGGCTACCACTACTCTAAGTACTTATACCATTCAAAATTTTAACTGCGAATATATAATTCCCACAACCACCGCAAGTAGTCAGAATGTGCGGTGCTCTAACCTCCTACTTTTCTTCCTTCTTGGGATGTAGCTCTCTAATTTCCTTTTTTTAATCTACAATTTTTATTTAAAACCAACAATAATCCTCGATCTATACCTGTAATAAAAGAAAAAGACACTATTTACAAAATAATAGTAGTGTCATCGAACAAAATTATTAAATCTCAAAATCAGCAACTGGGAATTTATTCTTATCCCTTATTGAGTTTCTCTTTGATAGGTTGAATCGAATGTTTCATCAGTGAATTCAATGAGTCATCGTCATCTTCCCGTAAATTTCTTTTCTTTATATCGCCGGATTATACAAAATTCTTCCTTTTTTGGAATGATAAACACTATCTGTGAATAACGTAAAGAAAAATTTCTCCTCCATAAATTTCTCATTAAATTATTTGAGTTAAAATTTATTTTCCTAGTCTTTTGGAAATTTTAATAAGGAGAGGCTGAACGAGCTGACACCGATGGCACTTATTATCTTTATTTAAAAAGATACAATTTTACAAACTAATAAAACTTTGTAATAACAGTGGAATGTAGTCATTTTCATTGGTTCAAGATAATCACTGAAATTGTTTTCCTTCTGGAACCTACCTGCTATTCCTTGCCATATTTCAGGCATGCAAACTCTCTGCTCTCTTGTCTTTGAAAAAGATTTCACGTTGTCTTCATCTTTTTCTTTTTGAAGGAAGAGGGTATATGTAACATTAAAATGTTCCATTTCCATAGCTTTTATTTCCGTTTTTGTTCGGAGCTCTGATTTTCCTTCTTTTGGGAGAAATTGGCTGGAGTAGGAGGCCATAGGGTCCTACTAATTGCTTGGGTACCATTTACGTCACCATCTGACGTTGCTAGAAGAGCGATATGTCGTTTATATCGGGATGTTTCGAGTGTTCATCTATTTACCGTACCGTACCGTTTCTTTTCTCTTACCGCTTTAGATGGATGCTGGGACATCTTGATGTATCTCGTGTCGTTCTTCGTTTTTCCGGGTTAGGTCCTGGATCTATAAGATTTAGGCCTGTTCACTTGGTTGCAGGGTGACGTCTTTTCGTTGTCCTTGCAAACAATCTATTCCTTGAATTGTCTGAGAGCCATTTAAGCTTCTTGAGGGTGTGCTATAACAACCTTCACGCTGTCTCTGCTGCAGTGTCCCGTACCTTTATCCTTTCTTTTCTTTATTGTTTCTACTTCTTTCAGCAGTAGACTTTCAGAGGTAGGGATGCAACCCCGCTTAATGGAGTCTCCCTTTTCCTTCTTTCCCTCTTTAGCTCTGGGCTCCCGAAACTGAAGGTCTCTCTCTACCCTTTTTCTTTCCTTTTATTTTTGTACGTATCGGGGGATCAACGGTACCATTTGATTATCGTCAATTTGATTTCATTTGGTCTACTTATTTTCCCTTTTCTGTTTTCGACCATCTTTCGCTGTTTGGGGATGTTTTGATTTTTAGTTGAGGTGATAACGATTTTTAAACAACCTGATAATTGTCGGTATTGCAGTATCCTGCCTTTTTCATTTCCGGTACTCGGTTAGCCAAAACGGCGTTGTTTATTGTGTTTATTCAATTTTCGCCCTTAATTACTAGTACTAACGGCGTTCATGAACACGGTGTCGTTTTGAACTGTGCGCAATCACGTTTTCGTAAAACACGTTTTCAGTACCCCGAATTTGTAGCGTTCACTTCCCTTTTCGACGTTGAATTGGTCAGACGTTCGTTTACGTTTCGTTTTTTTTCAATTTAATAATTGGGATTTACCGTACCGATTCCTTTGTGGAATATTTTCGATATCGTTAAATACCCCGGAGTAAGGTAATATTTTCTTTTCAAATTCATTCTTTGGGGTTCTAATTCGATTGTTTAGGGGTATTTTTAGAGACCTGGAATAAATCCGGAGTTTTTGGTTTGCACAAGCATTTTTTGGCGTTATTCATCCAGTACGGGTTCTATCGCTCATTCAGTGGCGTAATTGGCTGCATTCAACGTAGGGTATTTCCTTCGTCGTTCCTGATACCGTGCGTTTCACTCATCCAGTGGCGTGGCGTGGATTAAATCATCGTACCGTGGCATCGAAAACGATAAGTTTAATCTTTATTTAATGTTTCTATTAACGTACTTTTGCCTACGTCCTACGAGACTGTTTTTTTGATTTTCTAGGCAAATTGCGTTTCGCTAAGATCATTATCCGTTCAATAATATAATTTGTATTATTTTGAACGTTTCGTTAATTAACTATAATATTTTCTCTTTGGTTTCAATTTTTGCTAATTCTTTGTTAAATTGTCCAGTCACACAGGATTTATCTAAGGTATGTGACCTTGTATCGCGTATCTCCTGTGTGATTGATAATCAAAGAATCTAGTAGTAAATTTTAAAAATCATTTTCATTAATTTTATAAATTATCTAAATTTCAAAACGAGTTCGAACACTATTAGCATAATAGAAAACTAAACCACATTATTAGAGTGGTAGATTTCCCTTCCATTTGTTATTTTTTTGTAAATCATTAAATTGTTTGATTTCAACTTTATTTTGTTTAACGGAATCCTATTCCACGATTGTGGGATTCTATAAATTTTATAAATCGTGGTGGCGCCCTTTAACAGCTATTTTTAGAAACATAAGAACCCTCACCGAACCCATCCATCGCTCCTGATTACTGAGCAACGGGTATACACAAAGTGTTGGTTATAAATGATGTTGTACAATTGCAATTTGAAACTGTGGATTCGAACAACGTCGTGAGATTTAAGGATGTAAAATAAATCTTAATTCTTCAAACTTCGTAAAAGCACTTAGAGTTGATTTAATTTCGTTGCATCGGGTAATCGGCGGGAGTAACGAGGGCTACCTTATTACATCGAGACTTCTGAGAAAGTAACTGATTAATATTCAATGTACGGGCCACACTCGAGCCCGAAAACCGTATTTTGTATCATGATGTTCAACTGGAATTTGGAACCATGTATTCAAAAGACGTCGTGAGATTTTACGAAGTAAAATAAGTTTTAATTCGTAGAAGTGCGTGAGACCAAACAACGTTGAATTTATTTCGTTGCATCGGGTAAACGGCGGGAGTAACGATGGCTCTCATATAACATCGAGTCTTTTGATATTCTTACTGTTTAGTCAAGAGTGTAGGTGCCACACTCTGGCCTGAAAACCTAATTTAGAATGATGTTGTACAATGTCAATTTGAAACTGTGGATTCGAACAACGTCGTGAGATTTTAGGATGTAAAATAAATCTTAATTCGTCAAACTTCGTAAAAGCACTCACAGTTGAATTAATTTCGTTGCATCTGGTAATCGGCAGGAATAACGAAGGCTACCTTATTACATCGAGCCTTCTGAGAAGGTAACTGATTAATATACAAAGTACGGGTCACACTCGAGCCCGAAAACCGTATTTTGAATCATGTTGTTCAATTGTAATTTGAAACAATGGATTCAAAGGACGTCGTGAGATTTTACGAAGTAAAATAATTTTAATTCGTAGAACTTCGTAAGACCACTCAAAGTTGAATTAATTTCGTTGCATCGGGTAAACGGCGGGAGTAACGATGGCTGTCTTATTACATCGAGTCTTCTGAGAAGTTAACTGTTTAATCTAAAGTGTACGAGCCACACTCTAGCCTGAAAACCCTATTTTGAATCATGTTGTCCAATTGTAATCTGAAACTATGTATTCAAAGGACGACATGGGATTTTACGTGCTCAAATAAATTTTGATTCGTAGAACTTCGTGAGACCACACAAAGTTGAAATAATTTCGTTGCATCGGGTAAACGGCGAGAGTAACGATTACTCTGATATTACATCTAGTCTTTTGAGATTCTTACTGTTTATTCTAGAGTGTACGGGCCACACTCTAGCCTGAAAACCGTATTTAGAATCATGTTGTTCAATTACGATTTGAAACTGTGGATTCGAACAACGTCGTGAGATTTTAGGATGTAAAATAAATCTTAATTCGTCAAACTTCGTAAGAACACTCAGAGTTGTATTAATTTCGTTGCATCGGGTAATCGGCGGAAATAACGAATGCTACCTTATTACATCGAGCCTTCTGAGAGGGTAACTGATTAATATACAATGTACGGGCCACACTCGAGCCTGAAAACCTTATTTAGAATCATGTTGTTCAATTGTAATTTGAAACAATGGATTCAAGGGACGTCGTGAGATTTTACAAAGTAAAATAATTTTCAATTATTAGACCTTCGTAAGACAACAAAAAGTTGAATAAAATTTGTTGCATCGGGTAAACGGCAGGAGTAACAATGGCTGTCTTATTACATCGAGTCTTCTGAGAATTTAACAGTTTAATCTAAAGTGCACGGGCCACACTCTAGCCTGAAAACCCTATTTTGAATCATGTTGTCCAATTGTAATCTGAAACTATGTATTCAAAGGACGCCATGGGATTTTACGCGCTCAAATAAATTTTGATTCGTAGAACTTCGTGAGACCACACAAAGTTGAAATAATTTCGTTGCATCGGGTAAACGGCGAGAGTAACGATTACTCTGATATTACATCTAGTCTTTTGAGATTTTTACTGTTTATTCTAGAGTGTACGGGCCACACTCTATCCTGAAAACCTTATTTAGAATGATGTTGTACAATTGCAATTTGAAACTGTGGATTCGAAACGTCGTGAGGTTTTTAGGATGTAAAATAAATCTTAATTCGTCAAACTTCGTAAGAACACTCAGAGTTGAATTAATTTCGTTGCATCGGGTAATCGGCGGAAATAACGAAGGCTACCTTATTACATCGAGCCTTCTGAGAAGGTAACTGATTAATATACAATGTACGGGCCACACTCGAGCCCGAAAACGTATTTTGAATCATGTTGTTCAACTGTAATTTGGAACCATGGATTCTAAAGACGTCGTGAGATTTTACGAAGTAAAATAAGTTTAAATTCGTAGAAGTGCGTGAGACCAAACAACGTTGAATTTATTTCGTTGCATCGGGTAAACGGCGGGAGTAACGATTGCTCTCATATAACATCGAGTCTTTTATGATATTTACTGTTTAGTCAAGAGTGTAGAGGCATCACTCCAGCCTAAAAACCTTAATTGGATCATGTTTTCAATTGTAATTTGAAACAATGGATTCAAAGGACGTCGTGAGATTTTACGAAATAAAATAATTTTAATTCGTAGAACTTCGTAAGACCACTCAAAGTTGAATTAATTTCGTTGCATCGGGTAAACGGCGGGAGTAACGATGGCTGTCTTATTACATCGAGTCTTCTGAGAAGTTAACTGTTTAATCTAAAGTGTACGAGCCACATCTAGCCTGAAAACCCTCTTTTGAATCATGTTGTCCAATTGTAATCTGAGACTATGTATTCAAAGGACGCCATGGGATTTTACGTGCTCAAATAAATTTTGATTCGTAGAACTTCGTGAGACCACACAAAGTTGAAATAATTTCGTTGCATCGGGTAAACGGCGAGAGTAACGATTACTCTGATATTACAGCTAGTCTTTTGAGATTTTTACTGTTTATTCTAGAGTGTACGAGCCACACTCTATCCTGAAAACCTTATTTAGAATGATGTTGTACAATTACGATTTGAAACTGTGGATTCGAACAACGTCGTGAGATTTTAGGATGTAAAATAAATCTTAATTCGTCAAACTTCGTAAGAACACTCAGAGTTGAATTAATTTCGTTGCATCGGGAAGTCGGCGGAAATAACGAAGGCTACCTTATTACATCGAGCCTTCTGAGAAGGTAACTGATTAATATACAATGTACGGGCCACACTCGAGCCCGAAAACCGTATTTTGAATCATGTTGTTCAACTGTAATTTGGAAAGATGGATTCAAAAGACGTCGTGAGATTTTACGAAGTAAAATAAGTTTTAATTCGTAGAAGTGCGTGAGACCAAACAACGTTGAATTTATTTCGTTGCATCGTGTAAACGGCGGGAGTAACGATGGCTCTAATTTAACATCGAGTCTTTTAGGATATTTACTGTTTAGTCAAGAGTGTAGAGGCATCACTCCAGCCTAAAAACCTTATTTGGATCATGTTTTCAATTGTAATTTGAAACAATGGATTCAAAGGACGTCGTGAGATTTTACGAAGTAAAATAATTTTAATTCGTAGAACTTCGTAAGACCACTCAAAGTTGAATTAATTTCGTTGCATCGGGTAAACGGCGGGAGTAACGATGGCTGTCTTATTACATCGAGTCTTCTGAGAAGTTAACTGTTTAATCTAAAGTGTACGGGCCACACTCTAGCCTGAAAACCCTATTTTGAATCATGTTGTCCAATTGTAATCTGAAACTATGTATTCAAAGGACGCCATGGGATTTTACGGACTCAAATAAATTTTGATTCGTAGAACTTCGTGAGACCACACAAAGTTGAAATAATTTCGTTGCATCGGGTAAACGGCGAGAGTAACGATTACTCTGATATTACATCTAGTCTTTTGAGATTTCTACTGTTTATTCTAGAGTGTACGGGCCACTCTCTAGCCTGAAAACCTTATTTAGAATCATGTTGTTCAATTGTAATTTGAAACAATGGATTCAAAGGACGTCGTGAGATTTTACGAAATAAAATAATTTTAATTCGTAGAACTTCGTAAGACCACTCAAAGTTGAATTAATTTCGTTGCATCGGGTAAACGGCGGGAGTAACGATGGCTGTCTTATTACATCGAGTCTTCTGAGAAGTTAACTGTTTAATCTAAAGTGTACGGGCCACATCTAGCCTGAAAACCCTCTTTTGAATCATGTTGTCCAATTGTAATCTGAGACTATGTATTCAAAGGACGCCATGGGATTTTACGTGCTCAAATAAATTTTGATTCGTAGAACTTCGTGAGACCACACAAAGTTGAAATAATTTCGTTGCATCGGGTAAACGGCGAGAGTAACGATTACTCTGATATTACATCTAGTCTTTTGAGATTTTTACTGTTTATTCTAGAGTGTACGGGCCACACTCTATCCTGAAAACCTTATTTAGAATGATGTTGTACAATTACGATTTGAAACTGTGGATTCGAACAACGTCGTGAGATTTTAGGATGTAAAATAAATCTTAATTCGTCAAACTTCGTAAGAACACTCAGAGTTGAATTAATTTCGTTGCATCGGGTAATCGGCGGAAATAACGAAGGCTACCTTATTACATCGAGCCTTCTGAGAAGGTAACTGATTAATATACAATGTACGGGCCACACTCGAGCCCGAAAACCGTATTTTGAATCATGTTGTTCAACTGTAATTTGAAACAATGGATTCAAAAGACGTCGTGAGATTTTACGAAGTAAAATAATTTTAATTCGTAGAACTTCGTAAGACAACAAAAAGTTGAATTAAATTTGTTGCATCGGGTAAACGGCGGGAGTAACGATGGCTGTCTTATTACATCGAGTCTTCTGAGAAGTTAACTGTTTAATCTAAAGTGTACGGGCCACACTCTAGCCTGAAAACCCTATTTTGAATCATGTTGTCCAATTGTAATCTGAAACTATGTATTCAAAGGACGCCATGGGATTTTACGGACTCAAATAAATTTTGATTCGTAGAACTTCGTGAGACCACACAAAGTTGAAATAATTTCGTTGCATCGGGTAAACGGCGAGAGTAACGATTACTCTGATATTACATCTAGTCTTTTGAGATTTTTACTGTTTATTCTAGAGTGTACGGGCCACACTCTATCCTGAAAACCTTATTTAGAATGATGTTGTACAATTGCGATTTGAAACTGTGGATTCGAAACGTCGTGAGGTTTTTAGGATGTAAAATAAATCTTAATTCGTCAAACTTCGTAAGAACACTCAGAGTTGAATTAATTTCGTTGCATCGGGTAATCGGCGGAAATAACGAAGGCTACCTTATTACATCGAGCCTTCTGAGAAGGTAACTGATTAATATACAATGTACGGGCCACACTCGAGCCCGAAAACGTATTTTGAATCATGTTGTTCAACTGTAATTTGGAACCATGGATTCAAAAGACGTCGTGAGATTTTACGAAGTTAAATAAGTTTAAATTCGTAGAAGTGCGTGAGACCAAACAACGTTGAATTTATTTCGTTGCATCGGGTAAACGGCGGGAGTAACGATTGCTCTCATATAACATCGAGTCTTTTATGATATTTACTGTTTAGTCAAGAGTGTAGAGGCATCACTCCAGCCTAAAAACCTTATTTGGATCATGTTTTCAATTGTAATTTGAAACAATGGATTCAAAGGACGTCGTGAGATTTTCACGAAGTAAAATAATTTTAATTCGTAGAACTTCGTAAGACCACTCAAAGTTGAATTAATTTCGTTGCATCGGGTAAACGGCGGGAGTAACGATGGCTGTCTTATTACATCGAGTCTTCTGAGAAGTTAACTGTTTAATCTAAAGTGTACGGGCCACACTCTAGCCTGAAAACCCTATTTTGAATCATGTTGTCCAATTGTAATCTGAAACTATGTATTCAAAGGACGCCATGGGATTTTACGGACTCAAATAAATTTTGATTCGTAGAACTTCGTGAGACCACACAAAGTTGAAATAATTTCGTTGCATCGGGTAAACGGCGAGAGTAACGATTACTCTGATATTACATCTAGTCTTTTGAGATTTTTACTGTTTATTCTAGAGTGTACGGGCCACACTCTATCCTGAAAACCTTATTTAGAATGATGTTGTACAATTGCAATTTGAAACTGTGGATTCGAACAACGTCGTGAGATTTTAGGATGTAAAATAAATCTTAATTCGTCAAACTTCGTAAGAACACTCAGAGTTGAATTAATTTCGTTGCATCGGGAAATCGGCGGAAATAACGAAGGCTACCTTATTACATCGAGCCTTCTGAGAAGGTAACTGATTAATATACAATGTACGGGCCACACTCGAGCCCGAAAACCGTATTTTGAATCATGTTGTTCAACTGTAATTTGGAACCATGGATTCAAAAGACGTCGTGAGATTTTACGAAGTAAAATAAGTTTTAATTCGTAGAAGTGCGTGAGACCAAACAACGTTGAATTTATTTCGTTGCATCGTGTAAACGGCGGGAGTAACGATGGCTCTCATTTAACATCGAGTCTTTTAGGATATTTACTGTTTAGTCAAGAGTGTAGAGGCATCACTCCAGCCTAAAAACCTTATTTGGATCATGTTTTCAATTGTAATTTGAAACAATGGATTCAAAGGACGTCGTGAGATTTTACGAAGTAAAATAATTTTAATTCGTAGAACTTCGTAAGACCACTCAAAGTTGAATTAATTTCGTTGCATCGGGTAAACGGCGGGAGTAACGATGGCTGTCTTATTACATCGAGTCTTCTGAGAAGTTAACTGTTTAATCTAAAGTGTACGGGCCACACTCTAGCCTGAAAACCCTATTTTGAATCATGTTGTCCAATTGTAATCTGAAACTATGTATTCAAAGGACGCCATGGGATTTTACGGACTCAAATAAATTTTGATTCGTAGAACTTCGTGAGACCACACAAAGTTGAAATAATTTCGTTGCATCGGGTAAACGGCGAGAGTAACGATTACTCTGATATTACATCTAGTCTTTTGAGATTTCTACTGTTTATTCTAGAGTGTACGGGCCACACTCTAGCCTGAAAACCTTATTTAGAATCATGTTGTTCAATTGTAATTTGAAACAATGGATTCAAAGGACGTCGTGAGATTTTACGAAGTAAAATAATTTTAATTCGTAGAACTTCGTAAGACCACTCAAAGTTGAATTAATTTCGTTGCATCGGGTAAACGGCGGGAGTAACGATGGCTGTCTTATTACATCGAGTCTTCTGAGAAGTTAACTGTTTAATCTAAAGTGTACGGGCCACACTCTAGCCTGAAAACCCTATTTTGAATCATGTTGTCCAATTGTAATCTGAAACTATGTATTCAAAGGACGCCATGGGATTTTACGTGCTCAAATAAATTTTGATTCGTAGAACTTCGTGAGACCACACAAAGTTGAAATAATTTCGTTGCATCGGGTAAACGGCGAGAGTAACGATTACTCTGATATTACATCTAGTCTTTTGAGATTTTTACTGTTTATTCTAGAGTGTACGGGCCACACTCTATCCTGAAAACCTTATTTAGAATGATGTTGTACAATTGCAATTTGAAACTGTGGATTCGAACAACGTCGTGAGATTTTAGGATGTAAAATAAATCTTAATTCGTCAAACTTCGTAAGAACACTCAGAGTTGAATTAATTTCGTTGCATCGGGTAATCGGCGGAAATAACGAAGGCTACCTTATTACATCGAGCCTTCTGAGAAGGTAACTGATTAATATACAATGTACGGGCCACACTCGAGCCCGAAAACCGTATTTTGAATCATGTTGTTCAACTGTAATTTGGAACCATGGATTCAAAAGACGTCGTGAGATTTTACGAAGTAAAATAAGTTTTAATTCGTAGAAGTGCGTGAGACCAAACAACGTTGAATTTATTTCGTTGCATCGGGTAAACGGCGGGAGTAACGATGGCTCTCATATAACATCGAGTCTTTTGGGATATTTACTGTTTAGTCAAGAGTGTAGGGGCATCACTCCAGCCTAAAAACCTTATTTGGATCATGTTTTCAATTGTAATTTGAAACAATGGATTCAAAGGACGTCGTGAGATTTTACGAAGTAAAATAATTTTAATTCGTAGAACTTCGTAAGACCACTCAAAGTTGAATTAATTTCGTTGCATCGGGTAAACGGCGGGAGTAACGATGGCTGTCTTATTACATCGAGTCTTCTGAGAAGTTAACTGTTTAATCTAAAGTGTACGGGCCACACTCTAGCCTGAAAACCCTATTTTGAATCATGTTGTCCAATTGTAATCTGAAACTATGTATTCAAAGGACGCCATGGGATTTTACGGACTCAAATAAATTTTGATTCGTAGAACTTCGTGAGACCACACAAAGTTGAAATAATTTCGTTGCATCGGGTAAACGGCGAGAGTAACGATTACTCTGATATTACATCTAGTCTTTTGAGATTTCTACTGTTTATTCTAGAGTGTACGGGCCACACTCTAGCCTGAAAACCTTATTTAGAATCATGTTGTTCAATTGTAATTTGAAACAATGGATTCAAAGGACGTCGTGAGATTTTACAAAGTAAAATAATTTTCAATTATTAGACCTTCGTAAGACAACACAAAGTTGAATAAAATTTGTTGCATCGGGTAAACGGCGGGAGTAACAATGGCTGTCTTATTACATCGAGTCTTCTGAGAATTTAACAGTTTAATCTAAAGTGCACGGGCCACACTCTAGCCTGAAAACCCTATTTTGAATCATGTTGTCCAATTGTAATCTGAAACTATGTATTCAAAGGACGCCATGGGATTTTACGGACTCAAATAAATTTTGATTCGTAGAACTTCGTGAGACCACACAAAGTTGAAATAATTTCGTTGCATCGGGTAAACGGCGAGAGTAACGATTACTCTGATATTACATCTAGTCTTTTGAGATTTTTACTGTTTATTCTAGAGTGTACGGGCCACACTCTAGCCTGAAAACCTTATTTAGAATGTGTAACATTAAAATGTTCCATTTCCATAGCTTTTATTTCCGTTTTTGTTCGGAGCTCTGATTTTCCTTCTTTTGGGAGAAATTGGCTGGAGTAGGAGGCCATAGGGTCCTACTAATTGCTTGGGTACCATTTACGTCACCATCTGACGTTGCTAGAAGAGCGATATGTCGTTTATATCGGGATGTTTCGAGTGTTCATCTATTTACCGTACCGTACCGTTTCTTTTCTCTTACCGCTTTAGATGGATGCTGGGACATCTTGATGTATCTCGTGTCGTTCTTCGTTTTTCCGGGTTAGGTCCTGGATCTATAAGATTTAGGCCTGTTCACTTGGTTGCAGGGTGACGTCTTTTCGTTGTCCTTGCAAACAATCTATTCCTTGAATTGTCTGAGAGCCATTTAAGCTTCTTGAGGGTGTGCTATAACAACCTTCACGCTGTCTCTGCTGCAGTGTCCCGTACCTTTATCCTTTCTTTTCTTTATTGTTTCTACTTCTTTCAGCAGTAGACCTTCAGAGGTAGGGATGCAACCCCGCTTAATGGAGTCTCCCTTTTCCTTCCTTCCCTCTTAAGCTCTGGGCTCCCGAAACTGAAGGTCTCTCTCTACCCTTTTTCTTTCCTTTTATTTTTGTACGTATCGGGGGATCAACGGTACCATTTGATTATCGTCAATTTGATTTCATTTGGTCTACTTATTTTCCCTTTTCTGTTTTCGACCATCTTTCGCTGTTTGGGGATGTTTTGATTTTTAGTTGAGGTGATAACGATTTTTAAACAACCTGATAATTGTCGGTATTGCAGTATCCTGCCTTTTTCATTTCCGGTACTCGGTTAGCCAAAACGGCGTTGTTTATTGTGTTTATTCTATTTTCGCCCTTAATTACTAGTACTAACGGCGTTCATGAACACGGTGTCGTTTTGAACTGTGCGCAATCACGTTTTCGGAAAACACGTTTTCAGTACCCCGAATTTGTAGCGTTCACTTCCCTTTTCAACGTTGAATTGGTCAGACGTTCGTTTACGTTTCGTTTTTTTTCAATTTAATAATTGGGATTTACCGTACCGATTCCTTTGTGGAATATTTTCGATATCGTTAAATACCCCGGAGAAAGGTAATATTTTCTTTTCAAATTCATTCTTTGGGGTTCTAATTCGATTGTTTAGGGGTATCTTTAGAGACCTGGAATAAATCCGGAGTTTTTGGTTTGCACAAGCATTTTTTGGCGTTATTCATCCAGTACGGGTACTATCGCTCATTCAGTGGCGTAATTGGCTGCATTCAACGTAGGGTATTTCCTTCGTCGTTCCTGATACCGTGCGTTTCACTCATCCAGTGGCGTGGCGTGGATTAAATCATCGTACCGTGGCATCGAAAACGATAAGTTTAATCTTTATTTAATGTTTCTATTAACGTACTTTTGCCTACGTCCTACGAGACTGTTTTTTTGATTTTCTAGGCAAATTGCGTTTCGCTAAGATCATTATCAGTTCAATAATATAATTTGTATTATTTTGAACGTTTCGTTAATTAACTATAATATTTTCTCTTTGGTTTCAATTTTTGCTAATTCTTTGTTAAATTGTCCAGTCACACAGGATTTATCTAAGGTATGTGACCTTGTATCGCGTATCTCCTGTGTGATTGATAATCAAAGAATCTAGTAGTAAATTTTAAAAATCATTTTCATTAATTTTATAAATTATCTAAATTTCAAAACGAGTTCGAACTCTATTAGCATAATAGAAAACTAAACCACATTATTAGAGTGGTAGATTTCCCTTCCATTTGTTATTTTTTTGTAAATCATTAAATTGTTTGATTTCAACTTTATTTTGTTTAACGGAATCCTATTCCACGATTGTGGGATTCTATAAATTTTATAAATCGTGGTGGCGCCCTTTAACAGCTATTTTTAGAAACATAAGAACCCCTACCGAACCCATCCATCGCTCCTGATTACTGAGCAACGGGTATACACAAAGTGTTGGTTATAAATGATGTTGTACAATTGCAATTTGAAACTGTGGATTCGAACAACGTCGTGAGATTTAAGGATGTAAAATAAATCTTAATTCGTCAAACTTCGTAAAAGCACTTAGAGTTGATTTAATTTCGTTGCATCGGGTAATCGGCGGGAGTAACGAGGGCTACCTTATTACATCGAGACTTCTGAGAAAGTAACTGATTAATATACAATGTACGGGCCACACTCGAGCCCGAAAACCGTATTTTGTATCATGATGTTCAACTGGAATTTGGAACCATGGATTCAAAAGACGTCGTGAGATTTTACGAAGTAAAATAAGTTTTAATTCGTAGAAGTGCGTGAGACCAAACAACGTTGAATTTATTTCGTTGCATCGGGTAAACGGCGGGAGTAACGATGGCTCTCATATAACATCGAGTCTTTTGATATTTACTGTTTAGTCAAGAGTGTAGGGGCATCACTCCTGCCTAAAAACCTTATTTGAATCATGTTGTTCAATTGTAATTTGAAACAATGGATTCAAAGGACGTCGTGAGATTTTACGAAGTAAAATAATTTTAATTCGTAGAACTTCGTAAGACCACTCAAAGTTGAATTAATTTCGTTGCATCGGGTAAATGGCGGGAGTAACGATGGCTGTCTTATTACATCGAGTCTTCCGAGAAGTTAACTGTTTAATCTAAAGTGTACGAGCCACACTCAAGCCTGAAAACCCTATTTTGAATCATGTTGTCCAATTGTAATCTGAAACTATGTATCCAAAGGACGCCATGGGATTTTACGGACTCAAATTAATTTTGATTCGTAGAACTTCGTGAGACCACACAAAGTTGAAATAATTTCGTTGCATCGGGTAAACGGCGAGAGTAACAATTACTCTGATATTACATCTAGTCTTTTGAGATTCTTACTGTTTATTCTAGAGTGTACGGGATACACTCTAACTTGAAAACCTTATTTAGAATCATGTTGTTCAATTGTAATTTGAAACAATGGATTCTAAGGACGTCGTGAGATTTTACAAAGTAAAAGAATTTTCAATTATTAGACCTTCGTAAGACAACACAAAGTTGAATAAAATTTGTTGCATCAGGTAAGCGGCGGGAGGAACAATGGCTGTGTTATTACATCGAGTCTTCTGAGAATTTACCAGTTTAATCTAAAGTGCACGGGCCACACTCTAGCCTGAAAACCCTATTTTGAATCATGTTGTCCAATTGTAATCTGAAACTATGTATTCAAAGGACGTCATGGGATTTTACGGACTCAAATAAATTTAGATTCGTAGAAATTCGTGAGACCACACAAAGTTGAAATAATTTCGTTGCATCGGGTAAACGGCGAGAGTAACGATTACTCTGATATTACATCTAGTCTTTTGAGATTTTTACTGTTTATTCTAGAGTGTACGGGCCACACTCTAGCCTGAAAACCTTATTTAGAATGATGTTGTACAATTGCAATTTGAAACTGTGGATTCGAACAACGTCGTGAGATTTAAGGATGTAAAATAAATCTTAATTCGTCAAACTTCGTAAAAACTCTCAGAGTTGAATTAATTTCGTTGCATCGGGTAATCGGCGGGAGTAACGATGGCTACCTTATTACATCGAGCCTTCTGAGAAGGTAACTGATTAATATACATAGTACGGGCCACACTCGAGCCCGAAAACCGTATTTTGTATCATGTTGTTCAACTGTAATTTGGAACCATGGATTCAAAAGACGTCGTGAGATTTTACGAAGTAAAATAAGTTTTAATTCGTAGAAGTGCGTGAGACCAAACAACGTTGAATTTATTTCGTTGCATCGGATAAACGGCGAGAGTAACGATTACTCTGATATAACATCTAGTCTTTTGAGATTCTTACTGTTTATTCAAGAGTGTACGGGCCACACTCTAGCCTGAAAACCTTATTTAGAATCATGTTGTACAATTGTAATTTGAAACAATGGATTCAAAGGACGTCGTGAGATTTTACGATGTAAAATAATTTTAATTCGTAGAACTTCGTAAGACCACTCAAAGTTGAATTAATTTCGTTGCATCGGGTAAACGGCGGGAGTAACGATGGCTGTCTTATTACATCGAGTCTTCTGAGAAGGTAACTGATTAATCTAAAGTGTACGGGCCACACTCTAGCCCGAAAACCGTATTTTGAATCATGTTGTCCAATTGTAATCTGAAACTATGAATTCAAAGGACGCCATGGGATTTTACGAACTCAAATAAATTTTGATTCGTAGAACTTCGAGACCACACAAAGTTGAATTAATTTCGTTGCATCGGGTAAACGGCGAGAGTAACGATTACTCTGATATTACATCGAGTCTTTTGAGATTTTTACTGTTTATTCTAGAGTGTACGGGCCACACTCTAGCCTGAAAACCTCTTTTGAATCATGTTGTACAATTGTTATTTGAAACTGTGGATTCGAACAACGTCGTGAGATTTTACGTGTAAAATAAATTTTAATTCGTAGAACTTCGTAAGACCACACAAAGTTGAATTAATTTCGTTGCATCGGGTAAACGGCGAGAGTAACGATTACTCTGATATTACATCGAGTCTTTTGAGATTTTACTGTTTAATCTAGAGTGTACGGGCCACACTCTAGCCTGAAAACCGTATTTTGAATCATGTTGTTCAATTGTAATTTGAAACTGTGGATTCGAACAACGTCGTGAGATTTTACGAAGTAAAATAAATTTTAATTCGTAAAACTTCGTAAGACCACTCAAAGTTGAATTAATTTCGTTGCATCGGGTAAACGGCGGGAGTAACGATGGCTACCTTATTACATCGAGTCTTCTGAGATTTAACTGTTTATTCTACAGTGTACGGGCCACACTCTAGCCTGAAAACCTTATTTTGAATCATGTTGTTCAATTGTAATTTGAAACAATGGATTCAAAGGACGTCGTGAGATTTTACGAAGTATAAAATAATTTTAATTCGTAGAACTTCGTAAGACCACTCAAAGTTGAATTAATTTCGTTGCATCGGGTAAACGGCGGGAGTAACGATGGCTGTCTTATTACATCGAGTCTTCTGAGAAGTTAACTGTTTAATCTAAAGTGTACGGGCCACACTCTAGCCTGAAAACCCTATTTTGAATCATGTTGTCCAATTGTAATCTGAAACTATGTATTCAAAGGACGCCATGGGATTTTACGGACTCAAATAAATTTTGATTCGTAGAACTTCGTGAGACCACACAAAGTTGAAATAATTTCGTTGCATCGGGTAAACGGCGAGAGTAACGATTACTCTGATATTACATCTAGTCTTTTGAGATTTTTACTGTTTATTCTAGAGTGTACGGGCCACACTCTAGCCTGAAAACCTTATTTAGAATCATGTTGTTCAATTGTAATTTGAAACTATGGATTCAAAGGACGTCGTGAGATTTTACGAAGTAAAATAATTTTCAATTCGTAGAACTTCGTAAGACAACACAAAGTTGAATTAATTTGTTGCATCGGGTAAACGGCGGGAGTAACGATGGCTGTCTTATTACATCGAGTCTTCTGAGAATTTAACAGTTTAATCTAAAGTGCACGGGCCACACTCTAGCCTGAAAACCCTATTTTGAATCATGTTGTTCAATTGTAATCTGAAACTATGTATTTCAAAGGACGCCATGGAATTTTACGAAGTCAAATAAATTTTGATTCGTAGAACTTCGTGAGACCACACAAAGTTGAAATAATTTCGTTGCATCGGGTAAACGGCGAGAGTAACGATTACTCTGATATTACATCTAGTCTTTTGAGATTTTACTGTTTATTCTAGAGTGTACGGGCCACACTCTATCCTGAAAACCTTATTTAGAATCATGTTTTACAATTGTAATTTGAAACTGTGGATTCGAACAACGTCGTGAGATTTTACGATGTAAAATAAATTTTAATTCGTCAAACTTCGTAAAAGCACTCAAAGTTGAATTAATTTCGTTGCATCGGGTAATCGGCGGGAGTAACGATGGCTAACTTATTACATCGAGCCTTCTGAGAATGTAACTGTTTAATACAATGTACGAGCCACACTCGAGCCCGAAAACCCTCTTTTGAATCATGTTGTTCAATTGTAATTTGGAACCATGGATTCAAAAGACGCCGTGAGATTTTACGAAGTAAAATAAGTTTTGATTCGTAGAACTTCGTGAGACCACACAAAGTTGAATTTATTTCGTTGCATCGGGTAAACGGCGAGAGTAACGATTACTCTGATATTACATCGAGTCTTTTGAGTTTTTACTGTTTATTCTAGAGTGTACGGGCATCACTCTATCCTGAAAACCTTATTTGGATCATGTTTTCAATTGTAATTTGAAACAATGGATTCAAAGGACGTCGTGAGATTTTACGAAGTAAAATAATTTTAATTCGTCAAACTTCGTAAGACCACTCAAAGTTGAATTAATTTCGTTGCATCGGGTAAACGGCGGTAATAACGATGGCTGTCTTATTACATCGAGTCTTCTGAGAAGTTAACTGTTTAATCTACAATGTACGAGCCACACTCTAGCCCGAAAACCCTATTTTGAATCATGTTGTCCAATTGTAATTTGAAACTATGGATTCAAAGGACGTCGTGAGATTTTACGAAGTAAAATAATTTTGATTCGTAGAACTTCGTGAGACCACACAAAGTTGAAATAATTTCGTTGCATCGGGTAAACGGCGGGATTAACGATTACTCTAATATTTCATCGAGTCTTTTGAGATTCTTTCTGTTTAGTCTAGAGTGTACGGGCCACACTCTAGCCTGAAAACCTTATTTAGAATCATGTTGTTCAATTGTAATTTGAAACAATGGATTCAAAGGACGTCGTGAGATTTTACAAAGTAAAATAATTTTCAATTATTAGAACTTCGTAAGACAACACAAAGTTGAATTAAATTTGTTGCATCGGGTAAACGGCGGGAGTAACGATGGCTGTCTTATTACATCGAGTCTTCTGAGAATTTAACTGTTTAATCTAAAGTGTACGGGCCACACTCTAGCCTGAAAACCCTATTTTGAATCATGTTGTCCAATTGTAATCTGAAACTATGTATTCAAAGGACGCCATGGGATTTTACGGACTCAAATAAATTTTGATTCGTAGAACTTCGTGAGACCACACAAAGTTGAAATAATTTCGTTGCATCGGGTAAACGGCGAGAGTAACGATTACTCTGATATTACATCTAGTCTTTTGAGATTCTTACTGTTTATTCTAGAGTGTACGGGCCACACTCTATCCTGAAAACCTTATTTAGAATGATGTTGTACAATTGCAATTTGAAACTGTGGATTCGAACAACGTCGTGAGATTTTAGGATGTAAAATAAATCTTAATTCGTCAAACTTCGTAAGAACACTCAGAGTTGAATTAATTTCGTTGCATCGGGTAATCGGCGGAAATAACGAAGGCTACCTTATTACATCGAGCCTTCTGAGAAGGTAACTAATTAATATACAATGTACGGGCAACACTCGAGCCCGAAAACCGTATTTTGAATCATGTTGTTCAACTGTAATTTGGAACCATGGATTCAAAAGACGTCGTGAGATTTTACGAAGTAAAATAAGTTTTAATTCGTAGAAGTGCGTGAGACCAAACAACGTTGAATTTATTTCGTTGCATCGGGAAAACGGCGAGAGTAACGATTGCTCTCATATAACATCGAGTCTTTTGGGATATTTACTGTTTAGTCAAGAGTGTAGAGGCATCACTCCAGCCTAAAAACCTTATTTGGATCATGTTTTCAATTGTAATTTGAAACAATGGATTCAAAGGACGTCGTTTGATTTTACGAAGTAAAATAATTTTAATTCGTAGAACTTCGTAAGACCACTCAAAGTTGAATTAATTTCGTTGCATCGGGTAAACGGCGGGAGTAACGATGGCTGTCTTATTACATCGAGTCTTCTGAGAAGTTAACTGTTTAATCTAAAGTGTACGAGCCACATCTAGCCTGAAAACCCTATTTTGAATCATGTTGTCCAATTGTAATCTGAAACTATGTATTCAAAGGACGCCATGGGATTTTACGGACTCAAATAAATTTTGATTCGTAGAACTTCGTGAGACCACACAAAGTTGAAATAATTTCGTTGCATCGGGTAAACGGCGAGAGTAACGATTACTCTGATATTACATCTAGTCTTTTGAGATTTTTACTGTTTATTCTAGAGTGTACGGGCCACACTCTAGCCTGAAAACCTTATTTAGAATGATGTTGTACAATTGCAATTTGAAACAGTGGATTCGAACAACGTCGTGAGATTTTAGGATGTAAAATAAATCTTAATTCGTCAAACTTCGTAAGAGCACTCAGAGTTGAATTAATTTCGTTGCATCGGGTAATCGGCGGGAATAACGATGGCTTCCTTATTACATCGAGTCTTCTGAGAAGGTAACTGATTAAATTTACAATGCACGGGCCACACTCGAGCCCGAAAACCGTATTTTGAATCATGTTGTTCAATTGTAATTTGGAACCATGTATTCAAAAGACGTCGTGGGATTTTACGGACTAAAATAAATTTTAATTCGTAGAACTTCGTGAGACCACACAACGTTGAAATAATTTCGTTGCATCGGGTAAACGGCGAGAGTAACGATGGCTCTGATATTACATCTAGTCTTTTGAGATTCTTACTGTTTATTCTAGAGTGTACGGGCCACACTCTAACC
>JAJEOX010000136.1:0-42805 GCA_020740385.1 Mylabris phalerata
GGGCCACACTCTAGCCCTGAAGAAAAAAACCTTATTTTGAATGATGTTGTACAACTGCAATTTGAAACTGTGGATTCGAAAAATGTCGTGAGATTTTAGGATGGAAAAAATAAATCTTAATTCGTTCAAACTTCGCAAAAGCACCCAGAGTTGAATTAATTTCGTTGCATCGGGTAAACGGCGGAGTAACGTTTACTCTGATATTACATCTAGTCCTTTGAGATTCTTACTGTTTATTCTAGAGTGTACGGGGACACTCTCGCCTGAAAACCTTACTTAGAATGATGTTGTACAATTGCAATTTGAAACTGTGGATTCGAACTAGGTCGTGACATTTTAGGATGTAAAAATAAGTCTTAATTCGTCAAACTTCGTAAAAGCACTCAGAGTTGAATTAATTTCGTTGCATCGTGTAATCGGCAGGAATAACGAAGGCTACCTTATTACATCGAGCCTTCTGAGAAGGTAACTGATTATTATACAATGTAGGGTCACACTCGAGCCCGAAAAACGTTTTTTGAAATCATGTTGTTCAACTGTAATTTAAAACAATGGATTCAAAAGAGTCGTGAGATTTTACGAAGTAAAATGAATTTTAATTCGTAGAACTTCGTAAGACCATCAAAGTTGAATTAATTTCGTTGCATCGAGTAAACGGCGGGGAGTAACCAGGGCAGTCTTAATTACATCGAGTCGTTGAGAAGTTAACTGTTTAATCTAAAAGTGTACGAGCCACACTCTAGCTGAAAAACCCTATTTTGAATCATGTTGTCCAATTGTAATCTGAAAACTAAGTATTCAAAGGACGCCATGGGTTTCTCGGACTCAGATGAATTTTGAATCGTAGAAACTTCGTGAGACCACTCAAAGTTGAAATAATTTCGTTTGCATCGGGTAAACGGCGAGAGTAACGTTTACTCTGATACTACATCTAGTACTTTGAGATTCTTACTGTTTATTCTAGAGAGTATGGGCCACACTCTAGCCTGAAAACCTAATTTAGAATGATGTTGTACAATTGCAATTTGAAACTGTGGATTCAAACTAGGTCGTGACATTTTATGATTGTAAAATAAATCTTAATTCGTCAAACTTCGTAAAAGCACTCAGAGTTGAATTAATTTCGTTGCATCGGGTAATCGGCAGGTATAACGAAGGCTACCTTATTACATCGAGCCTTCTGAGAAGGTAACTGATTAATATACAATGTACGGGGTCACACTCGAGCCCAAAAACCGTATTTTGAATCATGTTGTTCAACTGTAATTTGGAACAATGGATTCAAAGGACGTCGTGAGATATTACGAAGTAAAATAATTTTAATTCGTAGAACTTCGTAAGACCACTCAAAGTTGAATTAATTTAGCATCGGGTAAACGGCGAAAGTAACCATGGCAGTCTTATTACATCGAGTCGTCTGAGAAGTTAACTGTTTAATCTAAAGTGTACGAGCCACACTCTAGCCTGAAAACCCTATTTTGAACCATTTTGTCCAATTGTAATCTGAAACTAAGTATTCAAAGGACGCCATGGGTTTTTCGGACTCGAATAAATTTTGATTCGTAGAACTTCGTGAGACCACACAAAGTTGAAATAATTTTCGTTGCATCGGGTAAACGGCGAGAGTAACGATTATTCCGATTTGACATGTAGCCTTTTGAGATTCTTACTTTTTATTCTAGAGTGTATGGGCCACACTCTAGCCTGAAAACCTTATTCAGAATCATGTTCTTCAATTGTAATTCGATACAATGGATTCAAAGGACGTCGTGAGATTTAACAAAGGAAAATAATTTTCAGTTATTAGACCTTCGTAAGACAACACAAAGTTGAATTAAATTTGTTGCATCGGGTAAAACGGCGGGGAAGTAACAATGGCTGTGTTATTACATCGGAGTCTTCTGAGAATTTAAACAGTTTAATCTAAAGTGCACGGGCCACACTCAAGCCTGAAAACACTATTTTGAATCATGTTGTCCGATTGTAATCTGAAACTAAGTATTCTAAGGACGTCATGGGATTTTACGGACTCAAATAAATTTTGATTGGTAGAAATTCGTGAGACCACACAAATTAGAAATAATTTCGTAGCATCGGGTAAACGGCGAGAGTAACATTTACTCTGATATTACATCTAGTCTTTTGAGATTTTTACTGTTTATTCTAGAGTGTACGGGCCTCACTCTAGCCTGAAAATCTTATTTAGAATGATGTTGTACAATTGCAATTTGAAACTGTGGATTCGAACAACGTCGTGAGATTTAAGGACGTGAAATAAATCTTAATTCGTCAAATTTCGTAAAAGCACTTAGAGTTGAATTAATTTCGTTGCATCGCGTAATCGGCGGGAATAACAATTGCTACCTTATTAGATCGAGCCTTCTGAGAAGGTTTCTGATTAATATACAATGTACGGGCCACACTCGAACCCGAAAACCGTATTTTGTATCATGTTGTTCAACTGTAATTTGGAACCATGGATTCAAAAGGACGTCGTGAGATTTTACGAAGTAAAATAAGTTTTAATTCGTAGAAGTGCGTGAGACCAAACAACGATGAATTTATTTTCGTTGCATCGGATAAACGCGAGAGTAACGATTACTCTGATATTACATCTAGTCTTTTGAGATTCTTACTTTTTATTCTAGAGTGTATGGGCTACACTCTAGCCTGAAAACCTTATTCAGAATCATGTTCTTCAATTGTAATTTGAAACAATCGATTCAAAGGACGTCCGTGAGATTTTACAAAGTAAAATAATTTTCAATTATTAGACCTTCGTAAGACAACACAAAGTAGAATAAAATTTGTTGCATCGGGTAAATGGCGGTAGTAACAATTACTGTCTTATTACATCGAGTCTTCTGAGAATTTAACTGTTTAATCAAAAGTGCACGGGCCACACTCTAGCCTGAAAAACCCTATTTTGAATCATGTTGCCCAATTGTAATCTGAAAATATGTATTCAAAGGACGCCATGGGATTTTACGGACTCAAATAAATTTTGATTCGTAGAAACTTCGTGAGACCACACAAAGTTGAAATAATTTCGTTGCATCGGGTAAACGGCGAGAGTAACGATTGCTCTGATATTACATCTAGTCTTTTGAGATTCTTACTGTTTATTCTAGAGTGTACGGGCCACACTATAGCCTGAAACCTTATTTAGAATGATGTTGTACAACTGCAATTTGAAACTGTGGATTCGAACAATGTCGTGAGATTTTAGGATGTAAAATAAATCTTAATTCGTTCAAACTTGTAAAAGCACTCAGAGTTGAATTAATTTCGTTGCATCGTGTAATCGGCAGGAATAACGAAGGCTACCTTATTACATCGAGCCTTCTGAGAAGGTAACTGATTATTATACAATGTACGGGTCACACTCGAGCCCGAAAACCGTATTTTGAATCATGTTGTTCAACTGTAATTTAAAACAATGGATTCAAAAGACGTCGTGAGATTTTACGAAGTAAAATGATTTTAATTCGTAGAACTTCGTAAGACCACTCAAAGTTGAATTAATTTCGTTGCATCGAGTAAACGGCGGGAGTAACCATGGCAGTTTATTACATCGAGTCTTCTGAGAATTTAACTGTTTAATCTAAAGTGCACGGGCCACACTCTAGCCTGAAAACCCTATTTTGAATCATGTTGCCCAATTGTAATCTGAAAATATGTATTCAAAGGACGCCATGGGATTTTACGGACTCAAATAAATTTTGATTCGTAGAACTTCGTGAGACCACACAAAGTTGAAATAATTTCGTTGCATCGGGTAAACGGCGAGAGTAACGATTTGCTCTGATATTACATCTAGTCTTTTGAGATTCTTACTGTTTATTCTAGAGTGTACGGGCTACACTCTAGCCTGAAAACCCTATTTTGAATCATGTTGTCCTATTGTAATCTGAAACTATGTATTCAAAGGACGCCATGGGATTTTACGGACTCAAATAAATTTTGATTCGTAGAACTTGTGAGACCACACAAAGTTGAAATAATTTCGTTGCATCGGGTAAACGGCGAGAGTAACGATTACTCTGATATTACATCTCGTCTTTTGAGATTCTTACTGTTTAATCTAGAGGGTACGGGCCACACTCTAGCCTGAAAACCTTATTTAGAATGATGTTGTACAATTGCAATTTGAAACAATGGATTCAAAGGACGTCGTGAGATTTTACAAAGTAGAATAATTTTCAATTATGAGACCTTCGAAAGACAACTCAAAGTTGAATTAAATTTGTTGCATCGGGTTAACGTCGGGAGTAACAATGGCCGTCTAATTATATCGAGTGTTCTGAGAATTCAACAGTTTATATTTTAAAACCATGTATCCATCTCAAATATGGGATAATATTTAACAAAATTAATAAAATTAAAACTCAAAATCAAACCCCATATATTAACTATAAAATTATATCTGGATAATACGTATTTCGGGTTTTAAATACCCATCATCAGATCCTATATATACATATGTTAAAATTATTAATTTGATTTTTAACATTTTGTTTAGAATTTCTTACCAAAAATTAACAAAAATTAATTAATTTAATAAAATAAATAATGTAAAAATTTTTTTATAAAAATAAATAATAAATTGAGACAATAAAATGAAATTTCAAATTTCAAATTTCAAATTTTTAAAAAATTTGAAATTAAATTCTGTCATTTCATTTATTAATTCTGTATTACTTGATATTTTAAAAGATGTAATATAAAACTGTTCAATGTAATTAAGATTTATATTTTTATTCTGAATATATAAAATTGAAAATTTATCAAAATTATGATTTGATGTACCAATGTAAAAACATTCCACAATTACAAGATAATTTATATATAGGTTAAAACCATTAGAAATTTTAATATTCGTAAAAAAGAACATTTAAAATGTATTTCTAGTTTAAATATGAACAAATCAAATTTTGCAAAACATGTTATTACATAAAATCATAATTTTGATAAATTTTCGATTTTATATATTCAGAATAAAAATATAAATCTTAATTACATTGAACAGTTTTATATTACATCTTTTAAAAAATCAAGTAATACAGAATTAATAAATGAAATGACAGAATTTAATTTCAAATTTTTTAAAAATTTGAAATTTGAAATTTGAAATTTCATTTTTATTGTCTCAATTTATCTTTTATTTTTATAAAAAATTTTTTACATTATTTATTTTATTAAATTAATTAATTTTTGTTAATTTTTGGTAAGAAATTCTAAACAAAATGTTAAAAATCAAATTAATAATTTTAACATATGTATATATAGTATCTGATGATGGGTATTTAAAACCCGAAATACGTATTATCAGATATAATTTTATAGTTAATATATGGGATTTGATTTTGAGTTTTCATTTTATTAATTTTGTTCAACAGTTTAATCTAAAATGCACGGCCCACACTCTAGCCTGAAAACCCAATTTTGAATCATGTAGTCCAATTGTAATCTGAAACTATGTATTCATAAGACGCCATGGGATTTTACGGACTCAAATAAATTTTGAATCGTAGAACTTCGTGTGACCACACAAAGTTGAAATAATTTCGTTGCATCGGATAAACGGCGAGAGTCACGATTACTCTGATATTACATCTAGTCTTTTGAGATTTTTACTGTTTATTCAAGAGTGTACGGGCCACACTCTATCCTGTAAACCTTATTTAGATTGATGTTGTACAATTGCGATTTGAAACTGTGGATTCGAACAACGTCGTGAGATTTTAGGATGTAAAATAAATCTTAATTCGTCAAACTTCGTAAGAGCACTCAGAGTTGAATTAATTTCGTTGCATCGGGTAATCGGCGGAAATAACGAAGGCTACCTAATTACATCGAGCCTTCTGGGAAGGTAAATGATTAATATACTATGTACGGGCCACACTCGAGCCCGAAAACTTTATTTTGAATCATGTTGTTCAACTGTAATTTGGAACCATGGATTCAAAAGACGTCGTGAGATCTTACGAAGTAAAATAAGTTTTAATTCGTAGAAGTGCGTGAGACCAAACTACGTTGAATTTTTTTCGTTGCATCGGGTAAACGGCGGGAGTAACGATGGCTCTCATATGACATCGAGTCTTTTGGGATATTTACTGTTTAGTCTGGAGTGTAGGGGCATCACTCCAGCCTAAAAACCTTATTTGGATCATGTTTTCAATTGTAATTTGAAACAATGGATTCAAAGGACTTCGTGAGATTTTACGAAGTAAAATAATTTTAATTCGTAGAACTTCGTAAGACCACTCAAAGTTGAATTTATTTCGTTGCATCGGGTAAACGGCGGGGAGTAACGATGACTGTCTTATTACATCGAGTCTTCTGAGAAGTTCACTGATTAATCTAAAATGCACGGGCCACACTCTAGCCTGAAAACCCTATTTTGAACCATGTGGTCCAATTGTAATCTGAAACTATGTATTCAAAGGACGCCATGGGATTTTACGGACTCAAATAAATTTTGATTCGTAGAACTTCGCGAGACCACAGTATGTTGAAATAATTTCGTTGCATCGGGTAAACGGCGAGAGTAACGTTTACTCTGATATTACATCTAGTCTTTTGAGATTCTTACTGTTTATTCTTGAGTGAACAGTAGTATAGTAATGCCGATTCTGGACCACTTGTCAGTTGTGCGCATGCGCAAAGGCGGGAAATTCAAATCTTGGGGATATCAGTGATACCACCTGAAAAAATATAACGTTTCCAAATTGGAAACCGGATGTGCTGTCCTTGTGACCTTTAGACCTTTTCCTTGTTGCAAACCGAAAAAACAGGGATGTTGGCGCCCACGTGATCTTAACCTTTGTTATATACGTAAGCGTGAAGATTCGCATACTTCAGTGCTATTAAGATGGTCGTTCCCGTACAATTTAACTGCATTAAATGTAGAGGTGAAACAGATCAACCGAACACAAAATGTGTTGCTTGTAGTTTCGAAGAATTTGTCAGAGAGTCACATAAGTCTAAGCATATACCAAGTCACTTCTTCTATCGTTCCTAAATTTTATAGCGCATGCTCGACTGAGGAATAGGTATATATTCCTTTCCTAAATGCTAAGGAGCTGTATTTGGAAGTGAGCTACCTAAGAGGAAATGGCTACATCCTTTTTAAATTGTGTCAACTCATCGCTATACATAAAACCATTTGTTGACGTCAAGTCGTTGGAAATTGGTGAAAGATTTGAAATCAAATCGTTTGATAGGATAAACACTAAGAATGGTGATGCAGTGGTAGTGGAGTGCAAAGACTTCAAAGTAATATTGCCTCACCGCTTTGCACAAATGTTTACAGAATGCAAAATAGATGATTTGAATGAAGAAATTTTAGAAGGAAATTTGATCTTCATGGTTAGTGAAGGTCCTGCTGGGGAAACGACAAATATTAAATTTGTCTCAGGCTAGCTCCAGTGCGCATGTCTGCTGTATATTGCTTTATTTATCTATGACGGTGACTTATAATTTATCATTACTCAGAATGTTTCCGTCACAGCTCTTCATTGTAGCGAGTGTACTCGTGAACCACAAATTGTTCACATCAATTCCTTTTGAAATCTCGGCATGCTTTGCAACAGTTGACTATAGCAACACCTTCGATGAGACATGGCCTAATAAATGGAGTAAAATGGATATTTATGGTGAAATGTGTACTTTACCAATACATAAAGCAAATGATATTGTTTCATTTAAAATCCGCTACTTGTTGCCAAATCAAACATATATTGATAGTGAATGGCAAACAGTAGTTGGTGAGAATTTTGATAAAGGTGAATATATCTTAAAGAAGGATTGTGCATGGATCACTCAATGCGGTTATCAAGATGTTGGTGTTATGATGTTTGCTGTAATAGGAGTCATTCTCTTTTGGTTAAGCATAGGACTGATTGTTGGCAAATTGTGTGTAATGTTAGCCCGACGTGTGTACGGAATTGATTAATGTATTGGTTGGAAATGAAATAGAAAATCGCTGATATTGTAGGGTTTTATTACTATAGTTTTCTTTATGTTTTATTATGTTAGGCTACTTTTACTAATGCAGCTGTTGAATTTCTTATCAAATCCAAACCATTTTACAAACAGTTTATTTCCCATCCTATTGCAAACCTTCTCCACTGAAAATTCATTTAGATGCTAGACTTTTTGAATTTCCAATTGGTAAAGTTGAAATTTTCATGAAACTAGCTACCCATCTTATTCAATTAAAACATAACAAAGAACAACCAACCTATCAATGTGTGCATCGATCAAGCAATCTACATATTCGACAAACCATAAGGCTTTGAAAGTCTTTACTGCAACCTTGGACTCCTAAAGTTTGAGCTACCAATTCCTACCGCTTCATAATGTTGAGCATCTCAGAATCAAGGAATGGTTACAGAAAAATAATGAAGAAGGGTTCAGAAATCGTAAAGCAAAACAGGATTGGACAAGTGTGCCTGATTGTATGGTTTGGTCATTAACAGATTTATGTAACTACCTAAACACTATATCACTATTGTATTCAATAACGGAGAAATAAATATATCTTAATAAAAAACAATTGAAATTTTATTTCCTTTATTCAGATACCATGGTACAATTAGTTACAAATACATGAAGTGAGAAGGATAATCTATAAAACAATTCACATTGCCACTCTAGACATATTTCGCGATGGAACATATTTGACGACCCTATCGTGAATTATCAAACAATATGCCGTAGTCTTATCAGGAATATTATCACTGGTTTCAAATTCTATCCGTATGTCTACAGGACTTCTTTTGACTTGCTCATTTTGCTTTGAACAGTCAATGATTACTATAGGAGCAATACTCTTGAACTCTGCTGGCGTTAGAAGGGGCTCTCTAGCTTTTTCCAAATATGATTCTTGGAATTCTATATACATTTCGTATAGAGCTGCAAACTGATTTTTGTTAAAATTCAAATTTAAATTGTCATAGGGATACATAACATCATTGAGGAATACTTTAATGTTTGTCAAAGAACAATGATCAAATTGACTGCTGTCTTTACTGTATTGATTTTTCCTATCAGTTTGTAAGCCAAAGAAAATGAATTGCGGCCTCTCCATAGATGTTTTGATGGGCCACATGTGTCTCTGTGTCTGTGGCAAAAGAGGGTACTCATAGAATTCTCTGCTTCTAAAGGGAATGCTCAACTCTCTATCTTTCTTCAGTATATCAAGTAATTGTATTCTCTCAGCAGTTGATACTGAAATATGTGGCATTCTCCAGAATACTTTATTGATTTCGACTTTAACAGATTTGCTTCCGTCGTGCAACAAAGCATTAATGTCGGTATTACTTCTAAGAAGGACAAGCTCCTGTTGCAAATTTAAAACTATCTTTCGGAAATCATCACAAAAACCCAGAAACATTCGTAGCGGGATTATAACATTGAACGTTCCTGTTGCTGTATCCATTATTGTGGATTCCTCTAGAGGGAACCATCCTGCATTCTTGAGCGCAATGCTTTGATTTTTGTTGTAGGTAGCAAGTCCTTTCAATACGGTTGCCATTCCAGGATTCTTGATGCGATCGATAACGTTTCCACCTATTTCATATCGTATTTCATCAAAAAGAAAGAGAATTCCGTTGTTAACAAATCGTACTCCATCAAGCCGAGCCGGGGCTTCCCCTTGCGTCGCTACAACCTTGCCTTCAATGTACAGGTCACTGTACCATGGTAGCGAGTACAAATCTTGTTGTTGGATCGGTATTCTTATTTCATCATTGTTATTGTATGAAGTAGAAGCGTAAGGTTGGTGCGTATGTTTCTCTGCATAGGTTATCGCTTCGTCAAAGACTACTTTTTCATTCACGTAGAGAATATTTTTGTTCATTTTGAACAACCCTAAATCCTAGAGATTGGAGAAATCTTCTATTGTTTGCTGTTAACTGCTTGAGACTTGAGCCTCTTCTGACCACAATGTTTTTGTTTACACGGCTTTTATGTCTATGATGAGCAACAGATTGTTGTTGACTGAAAACAATGCTCATAGCAGTATTTCAGAGCTTTTGAAGATGCAGTCTAACTGTAACGACTTCACCTCGAAAATTGACGGTCTTTCCGTCTTGGTCTGTGACTTTTATAATAATTTCAGCAATTTCGCTGACGCTGATTGGTAAATAGATGACGTTGGATGGTGCTTCCACAATTCGATATCCAGGAGGAACAAGCGGAAAGAACTCATGAATTATGTGAACTTGCTTGCCGTTACGATAGGAGCCTGCTACAATGTTACATTCAACGCACAAAGCATTGAGTTTTAGAATTTTGGATGGATTGTCGGATACATGTTTCACGTATGCCATTAGTTTTCTGCGTTCGTATCCAAGCAATTCACCTACTGTACCATCTTCAGAAAAGTCTACATCAAACGCACACTTGAGTTCACATTTCAGAGTATTGTTGTTACCTTTAATTGTTAAAAGGCGACTATTCCTATAGCTTGACTTTTTACCTAGATCGCCAAAAGTCAGTCTATTTAGCTCCCTATTAAGGAAATAGCTTATGTCATCGATTTCATATGAGCCCTCAGGGATTTCTATACATACTTTACTGCCATTTTCAGCGAAGAAGTGGAACTTATTATTGCTTGCGTCAATATTGGGAATAGAATTGTATGTTTCTAGGTTGATAAGTCCAATTACATAATTTGCATTATCCAATATGAGAGGAGGATAACAGTCAGCTTTTAAAACTGACTCCGTTCCAGACAAAGTGAATGTGAATGACATTATCCGTCCGTCTGCCTCGTAGCGAAAGAACTGATTAGTAATGCTTCTGACATAAATTATTATAGTACATGAGGAATATCAAGCAAAGATGACCACACACAAATGTATCGTATGTTTGAAATGTATCATGGTTATAGAGAATTTGACATTGACCAGAAGACCTCAGGTATTTTACTAATTCTAACGGAGGTCTCAAGTCACCAAAGCTGTCAAAATAAGTTGCGCTGCCGCCACATTTCACGTAAGCCGTCCAATGAGTTCCGGGTCCGTTCAAAGTGTCGAGGTTTACAATTCCACATTCACTGAAATTTGGGCCTGATTTTGGCAGCGCATCTCTCATGAAGACTCCTCTGAAATTCTTGATCTTTAACTGTTTAGCAAATTTAGAAAGTTCTATATCGGTAAGGGCTCTATCGGGAAGCTTTATTGAAGATCCTTTGGAGGCTTTGGAGGGGATAAAAAAAGCCCAAGCCCTGACTTATATGGTTTAAGGTAAAGTCCTTTCCCGCGTTGACCAATTGATATGGCTTCCATTGTTTTGTTGTGCCTTTGACTTTCCTTGAGTTGCTCTTGAGCGGCTTTGGTATCATTAACTGTTTTCGCAATTGCTGCAGCACCACCAGCGACTGAGCCTAATGCTCCAAGAGCAGCAAATATAGGTATTAAGGGTAAGAAACCACCACTCTTGGGTACAGGTATCACCCTAACAGACCTTACACTTCTGCGCCCTTTTAAACTTTTTGCTGCCTTAAGAGCATCACCTAAGGCTTCTTTGATACCATTAAATTTTTTAGCTTTCACTGCATTTCGTGCTGCTTTTACAAGCTGACTAAATGCCACCTTTCCACCACGTTTCTTGCTTTTTGCAGATTTGCGGTGAACTCTTGTTGATGATCGACTACTGCAGCCCATTCCTAATTTAATTTTGGCTGTCATGGCCGCAACTACTCCTAATGCTGCAGCTTTCTCACCGATTGAGGAGTCAGAGGAATGAAGCCTTTGTTTCGCTTCCTTCAATAAAACCTTATCTGCCGCGTGTCTTTGATCTAAACCCTTCTCTGTTGCGTAAGCAAAATCGTGCGACTTGCAAGCTTCGTCAAGTCTATTAACACCCTGGTCTCCTCTGCTAAACCTTTCAGACAATTTCGTACCAGGTCCACAATAGTTATATCCAGGAATATGCAATTCAAATGGAAGCTTGTCAATCAGTTTGTTCACCAATCCGTTACCTTCAGTGACGTTTCTGTGACTGGAAGTCTCCTGAACGTTGACAATCATTTTATAGACTTTCAATAGGTTCAGAAGTTATGCTCGTTATCCAACATGTACCTGATCTATTTATAAGGTCACGCTCACAGCGGTAGGAGATCAGTCAACTTTCACGATGCGATTTATTGAGCAGACTTTGAAGCTGCCAGTACAGAACTATGATATCAATAACTCAAACAATCTCAAGAGGCATGGTGAGCTGCTGCCAACATCTATTCGCTGTCTTGTTGTTGGACCATCAAATTGTGGAAAGACCAATGTTGTAGTGAATCTGCTAGAACATAAAAACGGTCTTAGGTTTGAGAACGTCTATGTGTTTTCAAAGTCCTTGTTTCAACCTAAATATCAGTACCTTGAAGAGCTCTTGAAGCCGATTCAAGGAGTCACTTATACACCATTCAGCAGTTTAGATGATAACATACCTTCCCCACAAGAAGCCAAACCAAACACAGTCTTTATATTTGATGACGTCGTGTGTGATAAGCAACACCTGATGAAAGAGTATTTCAGCATGGGGAGACATATGAAAGTAGACTGCTTCTACTTGTGTCAGACATACGTCGGTATACCAAAGCACCTTATCCGCGATAATGCAAATTTTCTCATATTATTCAAACAAGATCATCTAAATCTGCGACATGCTTATGATGAACATGTAAATACTGACTTAACTTATGATAAATTCAAAGAAATATGCTCCGTCTGTTGGAGTAATAACCATGGGTTCCTTACAATTGACAAAGAGAGGGATATTGATAATGGTCGTTATCGCAAAGGTTTTGACTGCTTCATCCAGTTGTAGCATTATATATGCGTCGAAATTATCTTAAGCTGCACAGTATGAATTTGATGTCAGATCAGGTCAGTGATCTGTGATAATGGATTCTCAAAATGCAAAAATTGTTGAGTCTATTTCAATAAACAAAGAGCTCATTAGAAAAAGAAATGAGATAAGAAAGAAACTTGACTCGTTAAAGGAAGCTCAATTGAGACATGAGAATGCGTTCTCTCCCATCACGAAGCATTTAGAAACTATAGTGGAAAGATTAAATACAAATGGAGACAAGCAATTTAAAGCTGAGAAAAGTGAGCCATTATATGATAGTGAAACACTCAATACTCCAAAAAGGGCTAAGGTAGATGAGAAGGTCTGCAGGGCTCCAGAACCTCATGCCACAACCGCTTCAAGGCGGATATCCATGAAAGTAACAAACTTAAGGAAAAGAATTGGACTCTTTAAAGGAAACACCTGACTTAAATCTTTCTACAAATTTCAAGTCGGAAGATGAGGAGTATAGTTATGATCCAGTGCAAAAACGGGAGGAACAAAAAGAAGTGAGGCACGACGACGACGATTTACTTGAAAAATCGGTTCAGGAAAGTAAAGAGAATATTGAAGGTCTGATAGATACACAAGTCTATGAGGAATACTTACAAGAGTTCGATGAACTTCCAAGGCGATATATAGACGGCATGTTTCATGACAAAGAGAGAAAATATGACCATCGAACCGGAATACGACACGATAGCTTCAAAGAGAAATACTTCATAGGCTCATCTGAAGTTCAGTTTGTAGGACCGGATATTAAAGTTGGTAATCATACTTTCAAAGGTACACGAGGGTTATACGAGCTACTGTTCAAAAGCGAACCCGCAAAATACACGAGGAAGGATCTTGAGCTCTATAAGAATATTTTGGATATCAGCAATGCTGTGAGGAGGAACTTTAAGCCCAATGAACAAATACATGGGACAAAAGATGAAAAATACAAGTCAGTTGTAGCGCCATTGTATTACCAAGGAAAGGGAATGTATAAGTCGCTAAACGACAATCCCATTGACTACGTATATTGGAATGATCCAAATGAGCTGGTTGATAGACTCCGCCTGTTAGTATCGTCTCAGGCAGCAGGCAATACAGGTCATCGAAACGAGATTGTGTCTATTATTGAAGAACTGCGTGAAGAAGGGGTGATTGTGTAAGATGACCGTTGACAAGTTTGGTCGTCACATAGTTAAACATGGTGTTACAGCACGACAAGAATACTTCCCAGAAGCATCAAATTATATATTTTACAACATAATTCTTGAGTTTAATTCTGAGCAGACACTTGGAAATTCTTATGTATTAAAGAATGGTCTCACAACCTATTACTTTCCTTTGAAAGAAGCAACAATAGAGATGATAAGACTCAATTTTAATGACATTTCTGTTACTATAAACAATAAGCAGTATAGTGAGCCTGAACTGCATAACCTTCCTATAAAGTTCAATGACATGCTCTCTTTCAAGAGAAAAAGCAATGACACAAGGTCAGTGACACTAGCTACTGAAATTGTATTAAAATTGCCGGCAATCCTGGAGTCTGTTATATCTGAAAAGCCTTCTGTCTAAGAAAGTTAGAATGGAAAATTCTTCCGTAAAGCAAGATATAGTTAACGAACTACACAAACCTGCAAGACACAATTTTAAACGGCGTCGTGTAATTGTTAAGGGAATTAATGAGACACTTCAAGCAGACCTTGTTGAAATGATACCCTACGTTAAGCAAAACAAGGGATACAAATACATACTGGTTGTAATAGATTGCTTTTCAAAATTTGTCTGGGCGGTTCCACTAAAATCCAAAGAAGGTAAAGAGGTTACTCTAGCCATGCAAAGTATCCTATCAAGTTTAAAATATCCACCCAAAAATCTGCAAACAGATGAGGGTAAAGAGTTTTATAACTCAGACTTTCGAAAGCTGATGAATAAACATGGAATCAACCACTACAGCGTATACTCAACTAAAAAGGCTTCTATTGTTGAGCGAGTGAACCGTACGTTGAAGCAGCTTATGTGGAAACAGTTTAGTTTTCAAGGCAATTACAAATGGGTTAACGACCTCCCGCTAATTGTTAAAACCTATAACTATAGTTATCATAGAACAATTAAAATGGCACCCTCTGAGGTGAATAAACGTAACGAAAAAGCAATCTTGAAGTCAGTATACACATTTATTAAAATTGCACATCCGACTACAAAGTTTAAAGTTGGCGATAAAGTACGCATCAGCAAATATAGAGCGCTATTTGAAAAGGGATACACGCCGAACTGGACCAATGAGATTTTTACTGTGAAAAAAGTGCAGCTAACAAATCCAACAACTTATATTTTAGAAGATGAGAAGGGTGAGACGATTAAAGGAGGTTTCTATGAAATGGAGTTGCAAAAAGCCAAACATCCTGACGTTTTCCTTGTCGAGCGGGTGCTGAGGAGGAGAGGGAAAAAGTTGTACGTCAAATGGTTAGGATTTGATAGTAGTTATAACACATGGATTGATAGAAATCAAATAGCGTAACGTTCATATACTTTGTTTCTAGATAAGTGAGTCAATAATAGAGAATAAAACGAAATCAACATGTAGAGTAATGTTTTTTCTTTCTTTTTAATCTGTAATTTATTATGAAAGGTCCTTGAATAAAACAAAGATTACAAATTTCTAAAGTTGTCATTTTATTGTTCTAAAATCGAATGTAACAATTCTAATGTTTCTACATAGTTTTCATAACATGTAGACGGCCATATTGCAGAATCTGGACCACATGTCCATCCCAATCTTGCACCTGGATGTTTCTCTCCTTTGACCATGTTGATCTGTATCCAGTCCAGTATCCTCACGTGTTCAGCGTTACGACCTGGGCAAAAACAGTATGCAAGGTCTTCGTTTGCTTTAATGGCGTCCAGTATGTTCTTGAGGACCTTGGAGTTTGCCAAATAAGCGGCTTTACACACCATTTCATCTACGAGCGCATCAATCTTCTTGTAGTTTTTGGTAATCCTTTTAACGGGGTAGAACAAATGTGAAGCACCCTGTAGGTTACCATTGGAGAGCAGACCGAAGATTAAAGTTTTATAGAGCATTTTGTCATCAAAGTCGTGTTTCCTTGCAAGTTTTTTGAACACATCTACGCTCAACCATTGTAGATTTTCTTGTTCACATACCGAAGCGACGGTGTCAATGTACCTATCCATACTCATTTTTTGACAAAACACTTGTTTGATACAGTCAACAGTAACATCCAATCTCCCTTCCGCTATCCATGTAAATACATCATCTGACACAAGAAAGGATTCTTCTTCGTTAACTAATTGGGACAGTAACTTGCCTGCGCCGGCTGCACATTTCAAGTAACAATCATAAGCAACCTGTGATCCAACACAGGCTTGCATCTTGACTTCTTCACTAAGATCCATCATGAACTATTGAATTGATGCGGCTTCCTGTGCAGTTATAAGGACTGTATCCCCCACCACATGATATCCCCACGGCCTTGTATCGGTATGGTTAGAACTGACCATGCGCTTGTCATCATACGGACTCAAAACCACTTTATCCTGTTTTATTGAATAAACGACATGTTTTTTAGATCTAATAAGCCTCTGGGTGCCCTCGAATACCGTTTTGTCAAATAGACATCTCTTATAGTCTTCTATGGTGATGCTTCTTATTGACGATCTTGTGGAACCTTTAGACTTCTTCACAAACTTTTCTTTGTCACAATCTTCCTCAACAGTATATGCATACATTTTAGAACGAAGCCCAACAAACTCTAGCATGACTTTCCCATTATTCTCATCTTTCATTAGACCGGGTACTTTCTTGTTTAGTAGTGAAATACCAAATTCGTTGTCAGGTTTGTATTCTGATGTATCGAAACGGAAGCTGTCTCGTTTAATGTACTCATAGATGTTAAGAATTCGAAAATGATATATCAAACTGTCAGTATCAGTATAGAGCAGCTTAGCAGTTTCCCCAAAGGTATTTCTGATATAGTTGTAATGGAAGTCATAGAGAAATATTTTTGATAAGTCCAGAATAGCAAAACCAACGTAAATGGGTTTATTCAGGTATACTTCCAGCTTGTTCATCTCAATTATTGCAACATTATCATCAAAAACTACTGAACTATGAAAGTTGGGTTTTGCAATAAGCGATCGGGCAGCCCACCGGCCATCCCATTGCGTAACTAGATGAATATCTTTATGTTTGCGCACATTTTCCATACATTTACCGTATATGGCATTGTTCATAAGCTTGTAAAAGTCCTTTTCGAAATCGTTCTTTGACTGTTGTCGTAGTTTAGTGTTCAGGTCAACGTACTCCTTCAACCATTGAGACTGTTTGAATTTTAACACTTTATGAACTTTTGTCAACTTCATTCCATTGGCAATGTACATTTTCAAATTTCTATAATGAACAATGTAGTTGAACTTTGGATATAGTGTCAAGAGGAGCTTCTTAAGCTTTGATTTAGCTGTAGGCGGAACCATATGACATGGTGCAAGTGGTAAGTCACTATGATTTTCATGTAGATCTGAGGGATACTCCAAATCACATTCTACCATATATCCGACATCTGAAATGTCTGGAGCACTTAGAATCTCAGATAAATTGAATTCTTTCAAAAATTCGAAGTCTCCATAAGGCAAGTACTCCGACATTGCTGCACCATACAAATTATTCACATCAAAATACATTAAATAAGAGTCAGGTATATTCGGATCATATTTATCTTTCATGTATTTATTATTTGCCTTGGCATATCTGTTGGAGCACTGTGAGACACCACCCCTTATTCCACTCTCAACAAAAAGAACTTTGTCTATATCAGTAAGAAGCTCAAGTTGTACGTTTGTGGTCTTCAACATAGCATCAAACGTTAATCCAGGAGCTGTATAGTAGTGTAGCGGGTCCAGCTTGTAGGTGTTCATACAGGTCTGTCTAAAAGCCTCAAACACATCTGCGAGAAGGAGGACATCTGTTTTCAAATAGAGGTCTGAGTACTGTCCCAGGGTTTGGATATGAAATGCATGCCAAACTCTCAGTGCGTGATTGTAGTCTTCATCAGTTATATCCTCTTCTGTTAAAAGGCTTCGAAAGTTCTCTTTTGGAGGTAGAGAGCATTCATCTAATCTCTCCCAGCAGTCAATATAATCATAAGGAAATACTCCCTTTCTATTCAACAGACTGAACTCTGTTGCGTTATGACAATTGGATTTTGTAATTAGCTTCTGTTCATCGCCTAGATTATTTGATAGCTTTTGAAGTGATTGTGACATGAATCGAAAAGAATCGATGAATCTAAAGCTGACCTTAGTTTTCGAGACGTATTTTGTGAATGCAATATACTTTTCTTTATTAAGTGGTAGTAATTTAATTGGGCCTTCCATAGAAGTTGATACAGCCCTGATAATGAAGTGAGCGTCATAGCCACTCAAATTGTGGAAAACAACAGGTATTGTAAAAACATCTTTATAATTCAAGTTGCAACTTTGGTGTGCAGCTCCACGAAACTGACCAGTTTGATGATTATGATCACGGACACGTACTTGTTCCGGTAAAAATGGTCTTCCACAAATATGACATTGCTGTGCATTGTTGTATTGCCCCACTTGTGCATTGTCAAATCCTTGAATCGGTACTTGATTTTTGTAAACGTTGTTACAGAATGCTGCTATAGATTTGAGCTCATCAACAAACCACTGGATACAATCTCGACCACGATATAGGCGAAACTTACAAAGACTCTCCTCGTAAGAACATTTAAAGTAATATGCTACACTATAGGCAACATGTTTTTGGTAGGTATTGGTTTTAGGTCCATTTTGGTTGACATCGGAACAGTTCTCTAAAATGCTTTCTAGATCGGCGTAAATAACAAACGGTAACTTCTCTTGATACCTATGGTTCTTGAAGTAGAGGTATTTGTTCGTCTCTTTAGGTAATCTTACAGAACACTTATTTTGCATATGACAAAGACTCTGATGTTTCCGAAGCAAATCCTCCGTTGAGAAATAGTTTAGACATCGTTCACATATAAACACTTTGTGCCCATTAGCCGAAACTTGTTTTGAAATCAGGCGTGACAAATCCTTTATCCACACAAAATGGTACAGCTGATGTTGGTCACTGATGTAAACAGGCTCATTTGTATCTATGTTATACACTGGCAACATTAGGAGATTTATGGTTCTATTATTGTTTAAGCCATTAGAACTTAGGTGACAAGGTAAAATCCTCTTTCCCTCAATGCAATACAAATTGATTGTAAGACCATTGAGGTCTTCAAATTTTCTGATTTCACTAATTGTCACAGGGAAGTTCATTCCATCATATTTAAGAACTTCCTTAAAATGAGGATAAGAAGTTGTCCGATTTGAATGACATTCTGCAGGGAACAGAGCAGAGACAACTGCCCATAGAAAGCAATATTTGTCATTGTTCTGCACATTAATCACTGCCTTCTTGTTCTTTATAAAGTTGGGAACTGCTGTATAGGTGGAATAACCAAATTTCAGTGGATCATACTCGTTAATATGCACTTTTAAACCCAATATTTCTAGTAATGCCCAACCTGAATCCTTCTCGGCAAACTCTTCCAATCTTTTCTTGAGTTTTTGGATAACATTTTCTTGATACCATTGCTTTATATTTGTAGCACGGTCAATAGGATTATTTTTTGTTGCGAATGTTTTCAAACTTACGTCACCTGTTTGAGGCTTAATAAAATTTGCAGAAAGGCACACGTTTACTTTCACTAATGATTTTTTCAGTTCTTTCTCAACTTTACACTTGAATGATCTGAAGGCTCGCTCCAAAAAATACAACGGTTCCTTTATATCCACGTTTGTAATAAATCCCGTACGAATTCTTCCATTAAAACAAGTTTCAGTGTCCTCCCATGACACCTTCGAATATCGATGTCTGTCTAAGCCGTGACCAGACTTCACATATGCACGCTTTCGAATACACTTTAGTTTATAGCGATAGCACTTCAAATATGACAGGCTGTATTCCAGCGAGAACGGATTCTCATGAACATTGTCTTCATAAATTTTGTTCTTTATTGCTTTCCGTATTATACTTATTGTATGATTGATATGTAATAGCAAACGATTTAATTCTTCTAAAGTTTTAATTTTTGTTATATATTGTTGAATTATCTTGAGCGCATCCTTGCAAGTGGCTGACACGGTTGCCATTGTACACACACACACTTTGATTTGCTAATGAACACGTTCGCTTAACAGATGGATGAGTTCATCGTGATGCATTGAGTTTATATACAGTTGAAAAGGTGAAATATGACCCCACGTTCTTACAACAACATCTCATTTATATTCAAAGTACTTGTCAGGTTCTGATTGTTTTGAATAAGAGAGAGACAACAATATACAGTTAAAATACGACTTTGCGTTTTATTATAAATACAAAGTTTTACTATTTTTCAAAATCTCTGTTAATTTCGCATTCGCTTCAAATAGGGAAACCACAATAATACAATTAGAATGAAATAATTTATTTAGATAAAAAATTATAAAGCCAATTATAAATGTGTTTAACATTATTCAAACTACACACTGCACGCGTGTTTGCATGAAATTTACATTCCAAATATTCATCAATCGGGAGCTTTGGGCACTCTTGCTGAACATCCAAGTCTATGATACATGGACACTTGTTTCCCAGCGCTGTCATCAGATAATTTTTTTTAATGGCTCCTTTAACGTAAACAATAACGTTGTTTGTTAGTTCTTGCACTAAATGCAGATCCAACAATTTCTGAACATATTCTTGTTCTATGTAACCAAAATCGTATGGTACACTATGATGATGTTTCTCCAAGTATCTAATTTGTCGCTGATAGTTCCAAGATACTTCAGAGAAAGGTCTATCCGCCTTGAAGCAGTAATGTGCACACTTTTTACCGTCAAATATTGTGAGCTCTTTTACCATAAAATTGGGCACGCTAAAGCCCTGCATATCAACAACTATGATTTTCATTTTTTACTTGCAAATTGTATGAGCGTGTGAAATTGTTAGCTGACCAACGTTGACTAAGATTATATATGAACACGAAAAGTATTTATAAAAGTCATACAGAGGGGCGTGTCAGTTTTTTGGGATGGCAGTGGGGGTGGTGAGATATTAATATCCAGAATAACAGATTTTATATTTACTTATTAAAATTACGTGAGGTTGTATAAATATATTTTCAATAATATTTTTGCCACTTTGAGGATACATGTAGTGGACCATCATCATCTTCATTGCACTTCTCACCACCTTCTTGGTGCTCCTCGGCTTTCCTTTTTGCTAATTCTAAAAGTTAACAAAAGCATGTAGTAGAAGTAACCGAATAAATTTGCTCTTACTTCTCAGGGCCTCCCTCCTATTGGATTCAATCCGTTCAAGAGACTCTAAAACAGAATGTATAAATACATTGAATGATTGAAATCTTCTTAATTTTACCCTGTGATAGGTACCATCCCTTCTTAATGTCGAAGCACCACGGCTCAAACACTTCATCCCAATTTTCTTCTATTTTAAAATATCAAGTTTATTAAGTGATTTAACAATATGAAGCTGCTATAATAAAAAAATTACCTGGGAAAGTTTTATTGTTGTTGTGGTTGTTGTTAACTTGAGCTGGGAAAAGAGTGAATTTGAATTTCAATAAGAGAAAATGCATTCATTTAATCACTTACCCATTTTATCAGTCTCGTTTGTTTGCATATTTTAGACTAAGCAATGCTCACGCTTATATACATTTGAAATTACCCCCACCACACGGCAGTGTAGTGGGGAAAATATTCTTGAAAGCAAAAATTTTCTAAGTTTTTGTAAAAAAAAAAAAATTTTTTTATCACAGGTTTGTATTTAGAATTCAATGAGAATCCGAAATACATGAAAAATTTGATAAGGTCCTTTTGGACGTCTATGTTTAAAGTCTTGTAGCGGCTCAGGTATAGATCTGACAAAAAAAATTTACTTAGGTTTTCTGTAGAACACCAACTACAATGTAAATATTAAGAAAAAAAATTAGGGGTTGACGGGGTAGTTTTTACGTTAGGGGTGGAAAATTAACTGAGATGATTTTCGAGTGTAGAATTCAATTTCCAATAAAATTTCAAGAATAACTTTTTCTCACACCCCTAATAAAAAAATGTTTTTTTTTCTACCCCATTGAGGGGGTTGTTACGTACGTGTTAGTTTGAACCGCATCAAGTGGAGACTGTGATGCAAAATCGATAAAAATTTATTGCATCAAAATCGATCGATTGGTTTTCGAGTAAAACGCGTTTGTAATTTGACGCCCGGACTTATAAAAAAAAAAAAAAAAAAAAGGAGACAGAATGACTATCATAATATATATGGTTGAATAGGGCTTTTCAAGGGCAACAACATTTGCTTATAAAGTTTTCCTCTATGTTTCAAAATTATAGACGTCGACGTCGCGACGCATTTCTAATATCAGCAAACGGCGTCCTTGAGTACACAGCTTTAAAGAGCTTTTGAAAATATGTAAATTCATACTTATTGATATTTTTCCTATATGTCACCATTTAGTAGTTAATGGGGTTTGTAATTTGATACCAATAGTAAAGCATAGGGAATAACACTATATTATTGTATGTAAAGCTGGATATTTTTTTTTTGTCAATGTATGTGTGTGTGTGTTATCACTTTTATTTATTCTAGTGAAAACTTATTTCCAGCACGTTTTGTTTACTCAGCAACTATCAAAGTTCTTATATTGTTCTGTGGTAATTTTACAAATTGATTTATTTCTTCGGCTTTTGCAACTTTTGTATAAAAATTTTTCTTTTTGATTAAACTAAAAAATTTCATTCACAATCGCTTACCATGCAAAATGTTCCCAGCATCCGTATTTTGCAAAACCAGTTCACAGTGAGAACCAAGTCGCTTTTATGTTTCCGTCAACTCTGCAAATTCCACGTCTTGAGATTTGTTTGGGACTTGTGACAATAACCGTACTATATTCATGTGTTAGAAAGAGATAGAAAGCATTTCTGCTGAATACGTGAAAAAAAATGTATAAAGCTGGAAGAATTCTCTATCCATTCATCATTTAGTATTTGTGATAGTTACAAGTGACAAGATGAATAAAGTGAATATTGTTGAAAATATTGATCTTCGAACCCTTCTAACACAATTTAATGGTGAAGATTTTGATACTTCGATACCGTAAGTAATTATTTCTCGCTTTAATTCAATTAGATGATAAATTATTGTTTATTGGTTTCAAACCTTAACTTAAAGGGTTTACTGAACTAAATAAGGTTGAGTTAATAAGCAATAAATTAGAGTCTACAATTTTGTCAATTGCTAAACAACTTTGTTTGATATAGCAATCAATTGAGCATGCCGGAAATAATTTCCCCATTGCCGAACACTCCCGAGCCACCACCTGCATCATCATCATCAATAGAACAACCACCTAGGAAAAAAAATAGGCTGAGCCTAATTAAGAATGGCAATGTAGAAGAGGAACATGTGTTTGAAGTTGACTTGCTTGGGTCAACATGTGTTCCTAAGAAGTAAGTAAATGACTTATAGCATTTTAATGACTTTTATCTAACCACTTTGCGCTGTTCAACACAGATGCAAAGACCCTAGAACAATAAAGAAAAGGGAAAAACAACAACCACAAAAGCAGCATCAGCCTCAAAAAAGGAAGCCCCAGATGCAACACAAACAGCAGCAACAGCAACAACAACAACAACATCCTCAACCACAATCCCAGTAAGTCTGATTGTACTGCACGTTTAATTTTTAACCCCTTCAACAAATAAATGTTATCTTTACAGAGGAAAAAACCTTGCTCTTATAAAGAAGCTGTTTGGGGATGAGGAGAACGAACCTCCAAATACACAAGCGAGAATTGTGGACGACATACTATCGGAAGTTTCTAATAAACTACTTCCCAGCCTCCAGCGGGAAATTGAGAAGCTGGAACGAGAGAATGTTGACGCCGAGGAGTGGTTCAAGAATATTCAGCAGAAGCACCTCGCTGAGCAAAAGCAGCGAGGGGAGCTTCTGCAAAATGTGAGAATGAAACTACAAAATATTAATGTAATCATTAAAAACTTGAACGAGTTGAAATAAATATTGTTTTAAAGATTTTGCGTAGTCTCATTTTACCCTTGCATTTATATTTGCAAACTAAAGTGAAATGACCAGACATTTTCTAGAAAAAACGTTTAAAGTTTTACACTATTTAGCATACTACTCAAGAGCTAATGACAGTCAACAATATTCAAAGTGGAAATTAGCTCAGCGGTTTGCCTGCTTACCTTTTATCCGATAAGTATGAGATTCAATTCTCTCACATAACCAATACATTTATTATTATTATTATTATTATTATTATTAATTCTTTATAAATATAAAATTTGTGTTTATGAGAAATTCAATTCAAATATTATTCATATGAGATCTATTTACATATAAGTGATAATTCAATTTTCAAATATTTGGACTCCAATATTTTGAAAATTTGAAACGTTTTTAACTGAATTTTTCATTCATACAATTCTTTTATTTAATAAAAATGAATAATTATAGAAACAAAGAAAAATGAAAAGAAGTCATTTGAACTGTGTGAAAATTGGACCCCATACTTCTCAGACAAAAGGCAAATAGGTAAACAACTGAGCCAACTTCCACTCCCAAAATTGTTGTTTTCTGTCATCAAAACTTAACTAATATGGTAAATAGTGTAAAACTTTAAACGTTTTTTCTAGAGTGATAATAGAGAGCTGAACACTGTATTTTAATCTTTGAATCAACATTAACAATGTAAATTCGTTTCCCTTATATATATATAGGTTACACTTAATATAAATCAATCCATTCAAGATGAATAAAACAGATAAATTACTCAGAATAAATATGTTTGTTTATTTGCAAGAATTATAAAATCATCCTTAAATACATATAACCAGAATGTATAAGTTAACAAAAAAAAATTTAGTCTTCAACAAATTTAACATTTGTAGTTTCACCAACGACTCCCTCGCTTAGCAAATAAATTATCCTTCCTTTGGCGATGTCATCATTTAAGTTGTCAATTGCTTCTTCAGAGAACTTTTCAGTGAACCGATGAGGCAATATGGTCTTGAAGTCCTTACTTTCAACAACCACTTTATCACCATATTTAGTAGGAATCCTCTCAAATGATACAATTTCAAACTTATCACCTTCTTTTAGTTTTTTTACGTTCACGAATGGTTTCAAATGTAAAGAGACGTTAATATCCTCTAAGAAAGATGACATTTTACTTCAAATATACTAATATAGTTGTTTAAATATATTGAAGTCTCAACGGAGAATGACTATTTCTATATTTCGCTGGAGTATATATAATATCAACATCCATGCAGACATGCGCACTAGCGATAAGCAGTATATAAACATACAAAAACATGTTTGATTATAGTGGAATAAAATTAGATTAGAATTAACTTTTCTAACTTTGTTGTGAAAATTATCAAGATTACAAGGACAGTCACATTTGTATTATCACTTTTCAGTTGGTATCACTGATATCCCCTAAATTTGAATTTCCCGCCTTTGCGCATGCGCACAACTGGCAAGTGGTCCAGAATCGGCATTACTATACTACTACTGCCGTCGGATAAATTTACATGGATTTAAAAATCGAATTTGCTAACCTGGACTGGTTCAAATCGTATGTACGATAATTGGGACTTACACAGAAAATAGAGTTCTCCATTGCCCCAAATAGTCGAGAACTTGCGGTCCGTTTGATCGGTTCTGTCGAACTGCCGTCGGATAAATTTACATGGATTTAAAAATCGAATTTGCTAACCTGGACTGGTTCAAATCGTATGTACGATAATTGGGACTTACACAGAAAATAGAGTTCTCCATTGCCCCAAATAGTCGAGAACTTGCGGTCCGTTTGATCGGTTCTGTCGAACTGCCGTCGGATAAATTTACATGGATTTAAAAATCGAATTTGCTAACCTGGACTGGTTCAAATCGTATGTACGATAATTGGGACTTACACAGAAAATAGAGTTCTCCATTGCCCCAAATAGTCGAGAACTTGCGGTCCGTTTGATCGGTTCTGTCGAACTGCCGTCGGATAAATTTACATGGATTTAAAAATCGAATTTGCTAACCTGGACTGGTTCAAATCGTATGTACGATAATTGGGACTTACACAGAAAATAGAGTTCTCCATTGCCCCAAATAGTCGAGAACTTGCGGTCCGTTTGATCGGTTCTGTCGAACTGCCGTCGGATAAATTTACATGGATTTAAAAATCGAATTTGCTAACCTGGACTGGTTCAAATCGTATGTACGATAATTGGGACTTACACAGAAAATAGAGTTCTCCATTGCCCCAAATAGTCGAGAACTTGCGGTCCGTTTGATCGGTTCTGTCGAACTGCCGTCGGATAAATTTACATGGATTTAAAAATCGAATTTGCTAACCTGGACTGGTTCAAATCGTATGTACGATAATTGGGACTTACACAGAAAATAGAGTTCTCCATTGCCCCAAATAGTCGAGAACTTGCGGTCCGTTTGATCGGTTCTGTCGAACTGCCGTCGGATAAATTTACATGGATTTAAAAATCGAATTTGCTAACCTGGACTGGTTCAAATCGTATGTACGATAATTGGGACTTACACAGAAAATAGAGTTCTCCATTGCCCCAAATAGTCGAGAACTTGCGGTCCGTTTGATCGGTTCTGTCGAACTGCCGTCGGATAAATTTACATGGATTTAAAAATCGAATTTGCTAACCTGGACTGGTTCAAATCGTATGTACGATAATTGGGACTTACACAGAAAATAGAGTTCTCCATTGCCCCAAATAGTCGAGAACTTGCGGTCCGTTTGATCGGTTCTGTCGAACTGCCGTCGGATAAATTTACATGGATTTAAAAATCGAATTTGCTAACCTGGACTGGTTCAAATCGTATGTACAATAATTGGGACTTACACAGAAAATAGAGTTCTCCATTGCCCCAAATAGTCGAGAACTTGCGGTCCGTTTGATCGGTTCTGTCGAACTGCCGTCGGATAAATTTACATGGATTTAAAAATCGAATTTGCTAACCTGGACTGGTTCAAATCGTATGTACGATAATTGGGACTTACACAGAAAATAGAGTTCTCCATTGCCCCAAATAGTCGAGAACTTGCGGTCCGTTTGATCGGTTCTGTCGAACTGCCGTCGGATAAATTTACATGGATTTAAAAATCGAATTTGCTAACCTGGACTGGTTCAAATCGTATGTACGATAATTGGGACTTACACAGAAAATAGAGTTCTCCATTGCCCCAAATAGTCGAGAACTTGCGGTCCGTTTGATCGGTTCTGTCGAACTGCCGTCGGATAAATTTACATGGATTTAAAAATCGAATTTGCTAACCTGGACTGGTTCAAATCGTATGTACAATAATTGGGACTTACACAGAAAATAGAGTTCTCCATTGCCCCAAATAGTCGAGAACTTGCGGTCCGTTTGATCGGTTCTGTCGAACTGCCGTCGGATAAATTTACATGGATTTAAAAATCGAATTTGCTAACCTGGACTGGTTCAAATCGTATGTACGATAATTGGGACTTACACAGAAAATAGAGTTCTCCATTGCCCCAAATAGTCGAGAACTTGCGGTCCGTTTGATCGGTTCTGTCGAACTGCCGTCGGATAAATTTACATGGATTTAAAAATCGAATTTGCTAACCTGGACTGGTTCAAATCGTATGTACGATAATTGGGACTTACACAGAAAATAGAGTTCTCCATTGCCCCAAATAGTCGAGAACTTGCGGTCCGTTTGATCGGTTCTGTCGAACTGCCGTCGGATAAATTTACATGGATTTAAAAATCGAATTTGCTAACCTGGACTGGTTCAAATCGTATGTACGATAATTGGGACTTACACAGAAAATAGAGTTCTCCATTGCCCCAAATAGTCGAGAACTTGCGGTCCGTTTGATCGGTTCTGTCGAACTGCCGTCGGATAAATTTACATGGATTTAAAAATCGAATTTGCTAACCTGGACTGGTTCAAATCGTATGTACGATAATTGGGACTTACACAGAAAATAGAGTTCTCCATTGCCCCAAATAGTCGAGAACTTGCGGTCCGTTTGATCGGTTCTGTCGAACTGCCGTCGGATAAATTTACATGGATTTAAAAATCGAATTTGCTAACCTGGACTGGTTCAAATCGTATGTACGATAATTGGGACTTACACAGAAAATAGAGTTCTCCATTGCCCCAAATAGTCGAGAACTTGCGGTCCGTTTGATCGGTTCTGTCGAACTGCCGTCGGATAAATTTACATGGATTTAAAAATCGAATTTGCTAACCTGGACTGGTTCAAATCGTATGTACGATAATTGGGACTTACACAGAAAATAGAGTTCTCCATTGCCCCAAATAGTCGAGAACTTGCGGTCCGTTTGATCGGTTCTGTCGAACTGCCGTCGGATAAATTTACATGGATTTAAAAATCGAATTTGCTAACCTGGACTGGTTCAAATCGTATGTACGATAATTGGGACTTACACAGAAAATAGAGTTCTCCATTGCCCCAAATAGTCGAGAACTTGCGGTCCGTTTGATCGGTTCTGTCGAACTGCCGTCGGATAAATTTACATGGATTTAAAAATCGAATTTGCTAACCTGGACTGGTTCAAATCGTATGTACGATAATTGGGACTTACACAGAAAATAGAGTTCTCCATTGCCCCAAATAGTCGAGAACTTGCGGTCCGTTTGATCGGTTCTGTCGAACTGCCGTCGGATAAATTTACATGGATTTAAAAATCGAATTTGCTAACCTGGACTGGTTCAAATCGTATGTACGATAATTGGGACTTACACAGAAAATAGAGTTCTCCATTGCCCCAAATAGTCGAGAACTTGCGGTCCGTTTGATCGGTTCTGTCGAACTGCCGTCGGATAAATTTACATGGATTTAAAAATCGAATTTGCTAACCTGGACTGGTTCAAATCGTATGTACGATAATTGGGACTTACACAGAAAATAGAGTTCTCCATTGCCCCAAATAGTCGAGAACTTGCGGTCCGTTTGATCGGTTCTGTCGAACTGCCGTCGGATAAATTTACATGGATTTAAAAATCGAATTTGCTAACCTGGACTGGTTCAAATCGTATGTACGATAATTGGGACTTACACAGAAAATAGAGTTCTCCATTGCCCCAAATAGTCGAGAACTTGCGGTCCGTTTGATCGGTTCTGTCGAACTGCCGTCGGATAAATTTACATGGATTTAAAAATCGAATTTGCTAACCTGGACTGGTTCAAATCGTATGTACGATAATTGGGACTTACACAGAAAATAGAGTTCTCCATTGCCCCAAATAGTCGAGAACTTGCGGTCCGTTTGATCGGTTCTGTCGAACTGCCGTCGGATAAATTTACATGGATTTAAAAATCGAATTTGCTAACCTGGACTGGTTCAAATCGTATGTACGATAATTGGGACTTACACAGAAAATAGAGTTCTCCATTGCCCCAAATAGTCGAGAACTTGCGGTCCGTTTGATCGGTTCTGTCGAACTGCCGTCGGATAAATTTACATGGATTTAAAAATCGAATTTGCTAACCTGGACTGGTTCAAATCGTATGTACGATAATTGGGACTTACACAGAAAATAGAGTTCTCCATTGCCCCAAATAGTCGAGAACTTGCGGTCCGTTTGATCGGTTCTGTCGAACTGCCGTCGGATAAATTTACATGGATTTAAAAATCGAATTTGCTAACCTGGACTGGTTCAAATCGTATGTACGATAATTGGGACTTACACAGAAAATAGAGTTCTCCATTGCCCCAAATAGTCGAGAACTTGCGGTCCGTTTGATCGGTTCTGTCGAACTGCCGTCGGATAAATTTACATGGATTTAAAAATCGAATTTGCTAACCTGGACTGGTTCAAATCGTATGTACAATAATTGGGACTTACACAGAAAATAGAGTTCTCCATTGCCCCAAATAGTCGAGAACTTGCGGTCCGTTTGATCGGTTCTGTCGAACTGCCGTCGGATAAATTTACATGGATTTAAAAATCGAATTTGCTAACCTGGACTGGTTCAAATCGTATGTACGATAATTGGGACTTACACAGAAAATAGAGTTCTCCATTGCCCCAAATAGTCGAGAACTTGCGGTCCGTTTGATCGGTTCTGTCGAACTGCCGTCGGATAAATTTACATGGATTTAAAAATCGAATTTGCTAACCTGGACTGGTTCAAATCGTATGTACGATAATTGGGACTTACACAGAAAATAGAGTTCTCCATTGCCCCAAATAGTCGAGAACTTGCGGTCCGTTTGATCGGTTCTGTCGAACTGCCGTCGGATAAATTTACATGGATTTAAAAATCGAATTTGCTAACCTGGACTGGTTCAAATCGTATGTACGATAATTGGGACTTACACAGAAAATAGAGTTCTCCATTGCCCCAAATAGTCGAGAACTTGCGGTCCGTTTGATCGGTTCTGTCGAACTGCCGTCGGATAAATTTACATGGATTTAAAAATCGAATTTGCTAACCTGGACTGGTTCAAATCGTATGTAGATAATTGGGACTTACACAGAAAATAGAGTTCTCCATTGCCCCAAATAGTCGAGAACTTGCGGTCCGTTTGATCGGTTCTGTCGAACTGCCGTCGGATAAATTTACATGGATTTAAAAATCGAATTTGCTAACCTGGACTGGTTCAAATCGTATGTACGATAATTGGGACTTACACAGAAAATAGAGTTCTCCATTGCCCCAAATAGTCGAGAACTTGCGGTCCGTTTGATCGGTTCTGTCGAACTGCCGTCGGATAAATTTACATGGATTTAAAAATCGAATTTGCTAACCTGGACTGGTTCAAATCGTATGTACGATAATTGGGACTTACACAGAAAATAGAGTTCTCCATTGCCCCAAATAGTCGAGAACTTGCGGTCCGTTTGATCGGTTCTGTCGAACTGCCGTCGGATAAATTTACATGGATTTAAAAATCGAATTTGCTAACCTGGACTGGTTCAAATCGTATGTACGATAATTGGGACTTACACAGAAAATAGAGTTCTCCATTGCCCCAAATAGTCGAGAACTTGCGGTCCGTTTGATCGGTTCTGTCGAACTGCCGTCGGATAAATTTACATGGATTTAAAAATCGAATTTGCTAACCTGGACTGGTTCAAATCGTATGTACGATAATTGGGACTTACACAGAAAATAGAGTTCTCCATTGCCCCAAATAGTCGAGAACTTGCGGTCCGTTTGATCGGTTCTGTCGAACTGCCGTCGGATAAATTTACATGGATTTAAAAATCGAATTTGCTAACCTGGACTGGTTCAAATCGTATGTACGATAATTGGGACTTACACAGAAAATAGAGTTCTCCATTGCCCCAAATAGTCGAGAACTTGCGGTCCGTTTGATCGGTTCTGTCGAACTGCCGTCGGATAAATTTACATGGATTTAAAAATCGAATTTGCTAACCTGGACTGGTTCAAATCGTATGTACAATAATTGGGACTTACACAGAAAATAGAGTTCTCCATTGCCCCAAATAGTCGAGAACTTGCGGTCCGTTTGATCGGTTCTGTCGAACTGCCGTCGGATAAATTTACATGGATTTAAAAATCGAATTTGCTAACCTGGACTGGTTCAAATCGTATGTACAATAATTGGGACTTACACAGAAAATAGAGTTCTCCATTGCCCCAAATAGTCGAGAACTTGCGGTCCGTTTGATCGGTTCTGTCGAACTGCCGTCGGATAAATTTACATGGATTTAAAAATCGAATTTGCTAACCTGGACTGGTTCAAATCGTATGTACGATAATTGGGACTTACACAGAAAATAGAGTTCTCCATTGCCCCAAATAGTCGAGAACTTGCGGTCCGTTTGATCGGTTCTGTCGAACTGCCGTCGGATAAATTTACATGGATTTAAAAATCGAATTTGCTAACCTGGACTGGTTCAAATCGTATGTACAATAATTGGGACTTACACAGAAAATAGAGTTCTCCATTGCCCCAAATAGTCGAGAACTTGCGGTCCGTTTGATCGGTTCTGTCGAACTGCCGTCGGATAAATTTACATGGATTTAAAAATCGAATTTGCTAACCTGGACTGGTTCAAATCGTATGTACGATAATTGGGACTTACACAGAAAATAGAGTTCTCCATTGCCCCAAATAGTCGAGAACTTGCGGTCCGTTTGATCGGTTCTGTCGAACTGCCGTCGGATAAATTTACATGGATTTAAAAATCGAATTTGCTAACCTGGACTGGTTCAAATCGTATGTACGATAATTGGGACTTACACAGAAAATAGAGTTCTCCATTGCCCCAAATAGTCGAGAACTTGCGGTCCGTTTGATCGGTTCTGTCGAACTGCCGTCGGATAAATTTACATGGATTTAAAAATCGAATTTGCTAACCTGGACTGGTTCAAATCGTATGTACGATAATTGGGACTTACACAGAAAATAGAGTTCTCCATTGCCCCAAATAGTCGAGAACTTGCGGTCCGTTTGATCGGTTCTGTCGAACTGCCGTCGGATAAATTTACATGGATTTAAAAATCGAATTTGCTAACCTGGACTGGTTCAAATCGTATGTACGATAATTGGGACTTACACAGAAAATAGAGTTCTCCATTGCCCCAAATAGTCGAGAACTTGCGGTCCGTTTGATCGGTTCTGTCGAACTGCCGTCGGATAAATTTACATGGATTTAAAAATCGAATTTGCTAACTAACCTGGACTGGTTCAAATCGTATGTACGATAATTGGGACTTACACAGAAAATAGAGTTCTCCATTGCCCCAAATAGTCGAGAACTTGCGGTCCGTTTGATCGGTTCTGTCGAACTGCCGTCGGATAAATTTACATGGATTTAAAAATCGAATTTGCTAACCTGGACTGGTTCAAATCGTATGTACGATAATTGGGACTTACACAGAAAATAGAGTTCTCCATTGCCCAAATAGTCGAGAACTTGCGGTCCGTTTGATCGGTTCTGTCGAACTGCCGTCGGATAAATTTACATGGATTTAAAAATCGAATTTGCTAACCTGGACTGGTTCAAATCGTATGTACGATAATTGGGACTTACACAGAAAATAGAGTTCTCCATTGCCCCAAATAGTCGAGAACTTGCGGTCCGTTTGATCGGTTCTGTCGAACTGCCGTCGGATAAATTTACATGGATTTAAAAATCGAATTTGCTAACCTGGACTGGTTCAAATCGTATGTACGATAATTGGGACTTACACAGAAAATAGAGTTCTCCATTGCCCCAAATAGTCGAGAACTTGCGGTCCGTTTGATCGGTTCTGTCGAACTGCCGTCGGATAAATTTACATGGATTTAAAAATCGAATTTGCTAACCTGGACTGGTTCAAATCGTATGTACGATAATTGGGACTTACACAGAAAATAGAGTTCTCCATTGCCCCAAATAGTCGAGAACTTGCGGTCCGTTTGATCGGTTCTGTCGAACTGCCGTCGGATAAATTTACATGGATTTAAAAATCGAATTTGCTAACCTGGACTGGTTCAAATCGTATGTACGATAATTGGGACTTACACAGAAAATAGAGTTCTCCATTGCCCCAAATAGTCGAGAACTTGCGGTCCGTTTGATCGGTTCTGTCGAACTGCCGTCGGATAAATTTACATGGATTTAAAAATCGAATTTGCTAACCTGGACTGGTTCAAATCGTAAGTACGATAATTGGGACTTACACAGAAAATAGAGTTCTCCATTGCCCCAAATAGTCGAGAACTTGCGGTCCGTTTGATCGGTTCTGTCGAACTGCCGTCGGATAAATTTACATGGATTTAAAAATCGAATTTGCTAACCTGGACTGGTTCAAATCGTATGTACGATAATTGGGACTTACACAGAAAATAGAGTTCTCCATTGCCCCAAATAGTCGAGAACTTGCGGTCCGTTTGATCGGTTCTGTCGAACTGCCGTCGGATAAATTTACATGGATTTAAAAATCGAATTTGCTAACCTGGACTGGTTCAAATCGTATGTACGATAATTGGGACTTACACAGAAAATAGAGTTCTCCATTGCCCCAAATAGTCGAGAACTTGCGGTCCGTTTGATCGGTTCTGTCGAACTGCCGTCGGATAAATTTACATGGATTTAAAAATCGAATTTGCTAACCTGGACTGGTTCAAATCGTATGTACGATAATTGGGACTTACACAGAAAATAGAGTTCTCCATTGCCCCAAATAGTCGAGAACTTGCGGTCCGTTTGATCGGTTCTGTCGAACTGCCGTCGGATAAATTTACATGGATTTAAAAATCGAATTTGCTAACCTGGACTGGTTCAAATCGTATGTACGATAATTGGGACTTACACAGAAAATAGAGTTCTCCATTGCCCCAAATAGTCGAGAACTTGCGGTCCGTTTGATCGGTTCTGTCGAACTGCCGTCGGATAAATTTACATGGATTTAAAAATCGAATTTGCTAACCTGGACTGGTTCAAATCGTATGTACGATAATTGGGACTTACACAGAAAATAGAGTTCTCCATTGCCCCAAATAGTCGAGAACTTGCGGTCCGTTTGATCGGTTCTGTCGAACTGCCGTCGGATAAATTTACATGGATTTAAAAATCGAATTTGCTAACCTGGACTGGTTCAAATCGTATGTACGATAATTGGGACTTACACAGAAAATAGAGTTCTCCATTGCCCCAAATAGTCGAGAACTTGCGGTCCGTTTGATCGGTTCTGTCGAACTGCCGTCGGATAAATTTACATGGATTTAAAAATCGAATTTGCTAACCTGGACTGGTTCAAATCGTATGTACGATAATTGGGACTTACACAGAAAATAGAGTTCTCCATTGCCCCAAATAGTCGAGAACTTGCGGTCCGTTTGATCGGTTCTGTCGAACTGCCGTCGGATAAATTTACATGGATTTAAAAATCGAATTTGCTAACCTGGACTGGTTCAAATCGTATGTACGATAATTGGGACTTACACAGAAAATAGAGTTCTCCATTGCCCCAAATAGTCGAGAACTTGCGGTCCGTTTGATCGGTTCTGTCGAACTGCCGTCGGATAAATTTACATGGATTTAAAAATCGAATTTGCTAACCTGGACAGGTTCAAATCGTATGTACGATAATTGGGACTTACACAGAAAATAGAGTTCTCCATTGCCCCAAATAGTCGAGAACTTGCGGTCCGTTTGATCGGTTCTGTCGAACTGCCGTCGGATAAATTTACATGGATTTAAAAATCGAATTTGCTAACCTGGACTGGTTCAAATCGTATGTACGATAATTGGGACTTACACAGAAAATAGAGTTCTCCATTGCCCCAAATAGTCGAGAACTTGCGGTCCGTTTGATCGGTTCTGTCGAACTGCCGTCGGATAAATTTACATGGATTTAAAAATCGAATTTGCTAACCTGGACTGGTTCAAATCGTATGTACGATAATTGGGACTTACACAGAAAATAGAGTTCTCCATTGCCCCAAATAGTCGAGAACTTGCGGTCCGTTTGATCGGTTCTGTCGAACTGCCGTCGGATAAATTTACATGGATTTAAAAATCGAATTTGCTAACCTGGACTGGTTCAAATCGTATGTACGATAATTGGGACTTACACAGAAAATAGAGTTCTCCATTGCCCCAAATAGTCGAGAACTTGCGGTCCGTTTGATCGGTTCTGTCGAACTGCCGTCGGATAAATTTACATGGATTTAAAAATCGAATTTGCTAACCTGGACTGGTTCAAATCGTATGTACGATAATTGGGACTTACACAGAAAATAGAGTTCTCCATTGCCCCAAATAGTCGAGAACTTGCGGTCCGTTTGATCGGTTCTGTCGAACTGCCGTCGGATAAATTTACATGGATTTAAAAATCGAATTTGCTAACCTGGACTGGTTCAAATCGTATGTACAATAATTGGGACTTACACAGAAAATAGAGTTCTCCATTGCCCCAAATAGTCGAGAACTTGCGGTCCGTTTGATCGGTTCTGTCGAACTGCCGTCGGATAAATTTACATGGATTTAAAAATCGAATTTGCTAACCTGGACTGGTTCAAATCGTATGTACGATAATTGGGACTTACACAGAAAATAGAGTTCTCCATTGCCCCAAATAGTCGAGAACTTGCGGTCCGTTTGATCGGTTCTGTCGAACTGCCGTCGGATAAATTTACATGGATTTAAAAATCGAATTTGCTAACCTGGACTGGTTCAAATCGTATGTACGATAATTGGGACTTACACAGAAAATAGAGTTCTCCATTGCCCCAAATAGTCGAGAACTTGCGGTCCGTTTGATCGGTTCTGTCGAACTGCCGTCGGATAAATTTACATGGATTTAAAAATCGAATTTGCTAACCTGGACTGGTTCAAATCGTATGTACGATAATTGGGACTTACACAGAAAATAGAGTTCTCCATTGCCCCAAATAGTCGAGAACTTGCGGTCCGTTTGATCGGTTCTGTCGAACTGCCGTCGGATAAATTTACATGGATTTAAAAATCGAATTTGCTAACCTGGACTGGTTCAAATCGTATGTACGATAATTGGGACTTACACAGAAAATAGAGTTCTCCATTGCCCCAAATAGTCGAGAACTTGCGGTCCGTTTGATCGGTTCTGTCGAACTGCCGTCGGATAAATTTACATGGATTTAAAAATCGAATTTGCTAACCTGGACTGGTTCAAATCGTATGTACGATAATTGGGACTTACACAGAAAATAGAGTTCTCCATTGCCCCAAATAGTCGAGAACTTGCGGTCCGTTTGATCGGTTCTGTCGAACTGCCGTCGGATAAATTTACATGGATTTAAAAATCGAATTTGCTAACCTGGACTGGTTCAAATCGTATGTACGATAATTGGGACTTACACAGAAAATAGAGTTCTCCATTGCCCCAAATAGTCGAGAACTTGCGGTCCGTTTGATCGGTTCTGTCGAACTGCCGTCGGATAAATTTACATGGATTTAAAAATCGAATTTGCTAACCTGGACTGGTTCAAATCGTATGTACGATAATTGGGACTTACACAGAAAATAGAGTTCTCCATTGCCCCAAATAGTCGAGAACTTGCGGTCCGTTTGATCGGTTCTGTCGAACTGCCGTCGGATAAATTTACATGGATTTAAAAATCGAATTTGCTAACCTGGACTGGTTCAAATCGTATGTACGATAATTGGGACTTACACAGAAAATAGAGTTCTCCATTGCCCCAAATAGTCGAGAACTTGCGGTCCGTTTGATCGGTTCTGTCGAACTGCCGTCGGATAAATTTACATGGATTTAAAAATCGAATTTGCTAACCTGGACTGGTTCAAATCGTATGTACGATAATTGGGACTTACACAGAAAATAGAGTTCTCCATTGCCCCAAATAGTCGAGAACTTGCGGTCCGTTTGATCGGTTCTGTCGAACTGCCGTCGGATAAATTTACATGGATTTAAAAATCGAATTTGCTAACCTGGACTGGTTCAAATCGTATGTACGATAATTGGGACTTACACAGAAAATAGAGTTCTCCATTGCCCCAAATAGTCGAGAACTTGCGGTCCGTTTGATCGGTTCTGTCGAACTGCCGTCGGATAAATTTACATGGATTTAAAAATCGAATTTGCTAACCTGGACTGGTTCAAATCGTATGTACAATAATTGGGACTTACACAGAAAATAGAGTTCTCCATTGCCCCAAATAGTCGAGAACTTGCGGTCCGTTTGATCGGTTCTGTCGAACTGCCGTCGGATAAATTTACATGGATTTAAAAATCGAATTTGCTAACCTGGACTGGTTCAAATCGTATGTACGATAATTGGGACTTACACAGAAAATAGAGTTCTCCATTGCCCCAAATAGTCGAGAACTTGCGGTCCGTTTGATCGGTTCTGTCGAACTGCCGTCGGATAAATTTACATGGATTTAAAAATCGAATTTGCTAACCTGGACTGGTTCAAATCGTATGTACGATAATTGGGACTTACACAGAAAATAGAGTTCTCCATTGCCCCAAATAGTCGAGAACTTGCGGTCCGTTTGATCGGTTCTGTCGAACTGCCGTCGGATAAATTTACATGGATTTAAAAATCGAATTTGCTAACCTGGACTGGTTCAAATCGTATGTACAATAATTGGGACTTACACAGAAAATAGAGTTCTCCATTGCCCCAAATAGTCGAGAACTTGCGGTCCGTTTGATCGGTTCTGTCGAACTGCCGTCGGATAAATTTACATGGATTTAAAAATCGAATTTGCTAACCTGGACTGGTTCAAATCGTATGTACGATAATTGGGACTTACACAGAAAATAGAGTTCTCCATTGCCCCAAATAGTCGAGAACTTGCGGTCCGTTTGATCGGTTCTGTCGAACTGCCGTCGGATAAATTTACATGGATTTAAAAATCGAATTTGCTAACCTGGACTGGTTCAAATCGTATGTACGATAATTGGGACTTACACAGAAAATAGAGTTCTCCATTGCCCCAAATAGTCGAGAACTTGCGGTCCGTTTGATCGGTTCTGTCGAACTGCCGTCGGATAAATTTACATGGATTTAAAAATCGAATTTGCTAACCTGGACTGGTTCAAATCGTATGTACGATAATTGGGACTTACACAGAAAATAGAGTTCTCCATTGCCCCAAATAGTCGAGAACTTGCGGTCCGTTTGATCGGTTCTGTCGAACTGCCGTCGGATAAATTTACATGGATTTAAAAATCGAATTTGCTAACCTGGACTGGTTCAAATCGTATGTACGATAATTGGGACTTACACAGAAAATAGAGTTCTCCATTGCCCCAAATAGTCGAGAACTTGCGGTCCGTTTGATCGGTTCTGTCGAACTGCCGTCGGATAAATTTACATGGATTTAAAAATCGAATTTGCTAACCTGGACTGGTTCAAATCGTATGTACGATAATTGGGACTTACACAGAAAATAGAGTTCTCCATTGCCCCAAATAGTCGAGAACTTGCGGTCCGTTTGATCGGTTCTGTCGAACTGCCGTCGGATAAATTTACATGGATTTAAAAATCGAATTTGCTAACCTGGACTGGTTCAAATCGTATGTACGATAATTGGGACTTACACAGAAAATAGAGTTCTCCATTGCCCCAAATAGTCGAGAACTTGCGGTCCGTTTGATCGGTTCTGTCGAACTGCCGTCGGATAAATTTACATGGATTTAAAAATCGAATTTGCTAACCTGGACTGGTTCAAATCGTATGTAATAATTGGGACTTACACAGAAAATAGAGTTCTCCATTGCCCCAAATAGTCGAGAACTTGCGGTCCGTTTGATCGGTTCTGTCGAACTGCCGTCGGATAAATTTACATGGATTTAAAAATCGAATTTGCTAACCTGGACTGGTTCAAATCGTATGTACGATAATTGGGACTTACACAGAAAATAGAGTTCTCCATTGCCCCAAATAGTCGAGAACTTGCGGTCCGTTTGATCGGTTCTGTCGAACTGCCGTCGGATAAATTTACATGGATTTAAAAATCGAATTTGCTAACCTGGACTGGTTCAAATCGTATGTACGATAATTGGGACTTACACAGAAAATAGAGTTCTCCATTGCCCCAAATAGTCGAGAACTTGCGGTCCGTTTGATCGGTTCTGTCGAACTGCCGTCGGATAAATTTACATGGATTTAAAAATCGAATTTGCTAACCTGGACTGGTTCAAATCGTATGTACAATAATTGGGACTTACACAGAAAATAGAGTTCTCCATTGCCCCAAATAGTCGAGAACTTGCGGTCCGTTTGATCGGTTCTGTCGAACTGCCGTCGGATAAATTTACATGGATTTAAAAATCGAATTTGCTAACCTGGACTGGTTCAAATCGTATGTACGATAATTGGGACTTACACAGAAAATAGAGTTCTCCATTGCCCCAAATAGTCGAGAACTTGCGGTCCGTTTGATCGGTTCTGTCGAACTGCCGTCGGATAAATTTACATGGATTTAAAAATCGAATTTGCTAACCTGGACTGGTTCAAATCGTATGTACGATAATTGGGACTTACACAGAAAATAGAGTTCTCCATTGCCCCAAATAGTCGAGAACTTGCGGTCCGTTTGATCGGTTCTGTCGAACTGCCGTCGGATAAATTTACATGGATTTAAAAATCGAATTTGCTAACCTGGACTGGTTCAAATCGTATGTACGATAATTGGGACTTACACAGAAAATAGAGTTCTCCATTGCCCCAAATAGTCGAGAACTTGCGGTCCGTTTGATCGGTTCTGTCGAACTGCCGTCGGATAAATTTACATGGATTTAAAAATCGAATTTGCTAACCTGGACTGGTTCAAATCGTATGTACGATAATTGGGACTTACACAGAAAATAGAGTTCTCCATTGCCCCAAATAGTCGAGAACTTGCGGTCCGTTTGATCGGTTCTGTCGAACTGCCGTCGGATAAATTTACATGGATTTAAAAATCGAATTTGCTAACCTGGACTGGTTCAAATCGTATGTACGATAATTGGGACTTACACAGAAAATAGAGTTCTCCATTGCCCCAAATAGTCGAGAACTTGCGGTCCGTTTGATCGGTTCTGTCGAACTGCCGTCGGATAAATTTACATGGATTTAAAAATCGAATTTGCTAACCTGGACTGGTTCAAATCGTATGTACGATAATTGGGACTTACACAGAAAATAGAGTTCTCCATTGCCCCAAATAGTCGAGAACTTGCGGTCCGTTTGATCGGTTCTGTCGAACTGCCGTCGGATAAATTTACATGGATTTAAAAATCGAATTTGCTAACCTGGACTGGTTCAAATCGTATGTACGATAATTGGGACTTACACAGAAAATAGAGTTCTCCATTGCCCCAAATAGTCGAGAACTTGCGGTCCGTTTGATCGGTTCTGTCGAACTGCCGTCGGATAAATTTACATGGATTTAAAAATCGAATTTGCTAACCTGGACTGGTTCAAATCGTATGTACGATAATTGGGACTTACACAGAAAATAGAGTTCTCCATTGCCCCAAATAGTCGAGAACTTGCGGTCCGTTTGATCGGTTCTGTCGAACTGCCGTCGGATAAATTTACATGGATTTAAAAATCGAATTTGCTAACCTGGACTGGTTCAAATCGTATGTACGATAATTGGGACTTACACAGAAAATAGAGTTCTCCATTGCCCCAAATAGTCGAGAACTTGCGGTCCGTTTGATCGGTTCTGTCGAACTGCCGTCGGATAAATTTACATGGATTTAAAAATCGAATTTGCTAACCTGGACTGGTTCAAATCGTATGTACGATAATTGGGACTTACACAGAAAATAGAGTTCTCCATTGCCCCAAATAGTCGAGAACTTGCGGTCCGTTTGATCGGTTCTGTCGAACTGCCGTCGGATAAATTTACATGGATTTAAAAATCGAATTTGCTAACCTGGACTGGTTCAAATCGTATGTACGATAATTGGGACTTACACAGAAAATAGAGTTCTCCATTGCCCCAAATAGTCGAGAACTTGCGGTCCGTTTGATCGGTTCTGTCGAACTGCCGTCGGATAAATTTACATGGATTTAAAAATCGAATTTGCTAACCTGGACTGGTTCAAATCGTATGTACGATAATTGGGACTTACACAGAAAATAGAGTTCTCCATTGCCCCAAATAGTCGAGAACTTGCGGTCCGTTTGATCGGTTCTGTCGAACTGCCGTCGGATAAATTTACATGGATTTAAAAATCGAATTTGCTAACCTGGACTGGTTCAAATCGTATGTACAATAATTGGGACTTACACAGAAAATAGAGTTCTCCATTGCCCCAAATAGTCGAGAACTTGCGGTCCGTTTGATCGGTTCTGTCGAACTGCCGTCGGATAAATTTACATGGATTTAAAAATCGAATTTGCTAACCTGGACTGGTTCAAATCGTATGTACGATAATTGGGACTTACACAGAAAATAGAGTTCTCCATTGCCCCAAATAGTCGAGAACTTGCGGTCCGTTTGATCGGTTCTGTCGAACTGCCGTCGGATAAATTTACATGGATTTAAAAATCGAATTTGCTAACCTGGACTGGTTCAAATCGTATGTACGATAATTGGGACTTACACAGAAAATAGAGTTCTCCATTGCCCCAAATAGTCGAGAACTTGCGGTCCGTTTGATCGGTTCTGTCGAACTGCCGTCGGATAAATTTACATGGATTTAAAAATCGAATTTGCTAACCTGGACTGGTTCAAATCGTATGTACGATAATTGGGACTTACACAGAAAATAGAGTTCTCCATTGCCCCAAATAGTCGAGAACTTGCGGTCCGTTTGATCGGTTCTGTCGAACTGCCGTCGGATAAATTTACATGGATTTAAAAATCGAATTTGCTAACCTGGACTGGTTCAAATCGTATGTACGATAATTGGGACTTACACAGAAAATAGAGTTCTCCATTGCCCCAAATAGTCGAGAACTTGCGGTCCGTTTGATCGGTTCTGTCGAACTGCCGTCGGATAAATTTACATGGATTTAAAAATCGAATTTGCTAACCTGGACTGGTTCAAATCGTATGTACAATAATTGGGACTTACACAGAAAATAGAGTTCTCCATTGCCCCAAATAGTCGAGAACTTGCGGTCCGTTTGATCGGTTCTGTCGAACTGCCGTCGGATAAATTTACATGGATTTAAAAATCGAATTTGCTAACCTGGACTGGTTCAAATCGTATGTACGATAATTGGGACTTACAGAAAATAGAGTTCTCCATTGCCCCAAATAGTCGAGAACTTGCGGTCCGTTTGATCGGTTCTGTCGAACTGCCGTCGGATAAATTTACATGGATTTAAAAATCGAATTTGCTAACCTGGACTGGTTCAAATCGTATGTACGATAAT